>JBAMJV010006497.1:0-63459 GCA_037951105.1 Echinarachnius parma
TCACAAATTCTTCAGCGACACCGAAAGAATCTTCACTGGTACCCCCTCTCGAAAAAATCTTCACTGACACCCCCCTCGAAAAATCCCCCACCCCCTTTCGAGATTCTTCACCAACATCCCTCCCCCCTTCGAAAGAGTCTTCACCGGTACCCCCTCTTGAAAAAATTGTCATCGACACCCCCCTCGAAAATTCTTCACCGCCCCCCCCCCCTACGAAATATTTGACCGACACCACCCTCGAAAAATTCTTCACCGACACCCCCCTCGAAATACTTGACCGACACCCCCTCGAATTACTTGACCGACACCCCCCTCGAAATACTTGGCCGACACCCAGCCCCTGGAAAATTTTGGTTGACGCAATAACCCCCCCCCCTACCCCCCCCCCCCCCTTGTAAAAACCCTAGGTATGCTGCCAGCGATCATATGTCAAACAATAAACAGTATTAATTAAATCGTTGTCAAGTAGATCAATAACCCTAATTCCTTGCTCTTCTTGTTTACACATTATTTACAAAAAGCACACATTTTTTATACTTCAGTACAACAAAGTATGCACTTCGAGTAAACATTTACAATTAGCCTTTATTCAGAAAATTAAACCAGTGACAGAGAGAAACCTATTTTGGTAGCCGTATACCCTGTTTTGCCAATTTTGCGAATATCGTGTTGAAAATGTGAACAAAAATCACCGATCAAATTCAGTCATGCAATATACGGACATGTACAATCACCCGAATGTGTGTACAATGTAGTAGATTGTGCGTTGACAATGCACAGATGCCGGACCTACAATATTCCGCTACTCTGTATATAGTCTATGCAAATTCCCCGCCCGACGGTCGCTTTCGCTTTTGGAATGTACTGTTACCGTATATTGTCTGAGCATGTAAGACATCAATGCGATGTATAATTCCGCCACAGAAACTGGCTGTACCCAGCATGTCTGTACGCAGTACTATATACCAATGCAAAACAGATCCCGTCCATCCCGTTTAGTGGACCAGCGAAATTTTCTGATATATCGCGAAATATAGTTAAAAAGGATATCGCACAGCTTGTGTACAAACGTCAGATCCATCGCCCAGCTAAAAATATACGCGAAAACTACCGTGACGGACAGCAACACACGGACACCAACACCGTCCTCTTATTATAATATAGATTAGTTTGGGGTGGTGATTCTCTTAAACGCCAATAAACAGATAGCCAACAACAAGCCAAGCTGCAATGCAAACGTCACAAGAGAAGGTGGCACTATGCCACTGTGTATGACCAGAGCATCAAGTTAAAGTTTGTTTTAGCAGAAGGTATTACAAACATTTCTAATACCTCTTTGGTTTAAGCATGCTTGCACACTTCAAGCACTTTATAGCAATCAATGTATAGTTTGTGCATTGTTATGCAGAAGATCAGGCAGGCACTCACACACACACACACACACACACACAATGAAGTTGGTTTAGCAAATATTGACCGTATCTTGGTGACAATCCTTTATGTACGCATGCCAACAGGGAGTTTTCCATCACTGTATAATAGGGCTCAACATAAGCTTAGCACTGGCCTGGGGTGGTGAAAATTGTTTTTTAGCATGCAAAGCTAGAAATTGAGTCTTCAGCCTTGTGGCCCAGACAGATTGATCAGTAAATACAAACATTTTCCAATTCTAATAGCCCGAGACCTTAATAAAGACAAACATACACAAAACAGTTGCCTCCAAAATTCATATTTTTCCCTTCAAAATTTGTATTTTTTTCTACCGGCCCACTTTTCAACTATTTAAAAACCTAATAATGCTGCGTGAATGCATACCGTAAGGTAAATATCTTTTAATCATCGGTTCGGAATTCGATCAGGATACGATCATACCATGATCGGATCGGATCTGCTGATTTCCGATCATGCAGAAATCGAATCGAAAAAATAATAAACAAAAACAAATTATCACTTTTTTCCCCTGCTTTTCTGAGCAGATTCTGCTTTGTCGTGAAATATTTTTACTAGAAGTAGAATGGTATCACAGGTCAGAGTGAAACATTGAATCGTAATAAATCACACAAAATAGATCTATGTATATTGACATAGAACTCGGATTTTCGTCACAAATACCAATTTTTTGTAACCGTTGGCAGCTCTGCTGTGTATTAGAGCTGAGTCAAATCGAATGGCTATTCGATATCCGACCGTGAAGGTCGGATACCGAATACAAATTTTCGGATATGAATATCCGAAAAAAAAAAAAAAAAAAAAAAAAAAAAAAAAATCGTTTTTTTTTTTTTTTTTTTTTTTTTTTTTTTTTTCCCCCCGTTTAATTTTGTTATCCCCATTCGATAGATTCGATCAGAAAATGGCACATTGAACCCTGCTTATATATTGCTAAAGTTAAAAGTTAAGGTATTTTACATAAATTACAAATAAACAAAACAAATAATAAACCAAAGCCTTGGTAAGAGGATTGTATAGTGAGTGCCAAATTTAGAAGAATCTATGATGAGATATCAAAGTATTTCATCTTGACAGCAGTTTGTACACTAACATCGCACTGCACTGCCGATTCTAATTGAACAAAACGGACAGAATATTTATTTTAAAAAATTATTATTTTTTTTTTTTTTTTTTTTTTTTTCTTTTTTTCGAATATTCGATATCCGACCGTTTTTACACGACTCATATTCGAAATGCAAAATATCCGGTTTGACTCAGCTCTACTGTGTATATATGAGTAACTCACCCTTTTGATTGCTGGTTGAGTTGTCTGCGACATGTCTGACGCGAGAATGGGTATCGAGCTCCGACCATGTGCCGTGCTCCCCATGGATCACCAGGAGGAAGTAGATCGCGCACAGGAACGCAAACGTGAGAAGCACCCACACACACCTCTGCGCCTTCCGCATCATTTTGAGATCAGTGGGACCCTGACCTGTATGATTGATTATTTTAAAAAACACATTAACATTTAGTTATTGGTATTTACTTTTTAAAAAACCCATGTACTAACCATTTTTATGAATACAGTATAACTGAAACAAAAATAGAAAACACAATGACATCCGAGACGGATCACGAGTGAGTAATCCTCATTTTTTTTGTACTGCCCCTTGACTTGCAGGGGTAAGATTTCTCCATATTTCCAACATTTTAAGAATAACTTGGGCTATTTTAGTAAGTTCAAATAACAGTTGTATCATTTTTAGGGCCAGTGATGATCGATTTTGCTGAATTAAAATTCAGAATTTTGCGTGAAAATTTGTCAAACTTTTCCTGTACCGGGCCACGTAGTTCCCGAGTAGGCTGGCATTGCTCTGGCTGCTTGTGTGTCAACACCAAAGTTATTGTTTGCTTGGACCATCGATTGAACAGACTTGAGGAGCAATTAAAGAAGTGGTGAAAGCAAAAAGTAAACAGCACCATAAATGATCACTAGAGAAAAAATTGTATAGCCAGGCGGAAATAATCTGTTTAGATTGGACAGCCTAGTATAAACCAAGAACAACAACAACAATTTGGTGTCCACGTGTACAGAAAGCTAAATACAGAGAGAGAGAGAGAGAGAGTGGGGAGGGGAGACTATAGAGTACAGAAGCCATGACGTCATAAAAACACTTTTTTCGAATTTTCAAATTTGGACTTCATTTTCAGAAAGAGCATTACAAATAATGTCCAAATACCGAATATCAAAGGTATAGGTTACGTATTAGCTGAGATATGCCCATCCGAGTGAATTTTACTTCAATGGGCAATCAGTGTTATAGTGCACTGGTTCATAAATTTATGAACCAGTGCACTATAACACTGATTGCCCATTGACAACAAAATCATTCGGATGGACATATCTCAGCTAATACGTACCTATTCCTTTGATGTTCGGTATTTGGACATTATTTGTTAAATGCTCTTTCTGAAAATGAAGTCCAAATTTAAAAATTCTAAACAAAATGTTTATGACATCATTTATGACACCACACTTCACCACTCTATAGAGCCAAGTGGCCAGAATGCCAGAGAGGAAACAACAGAATAGATATAAGTTACAGTGGACATGAATGGATAACAGAAGTCCAAATGCAAATTGCCTTCAACAATTGTGAATTATTGTACATATACATCAACTATTTCTTAAAGGACAATGAAAGCCAGACAAAGTGTTGTATGCACTATAAGACACTAACTAACTAAGATGAATAGTTCATGAAAATTTGAGGACAATCCCATCAAGAAATAAGAGAACTACATGGCTCTTTGAATAGAGCCAGTTATTTCTACGAGTGACTCAAATTGGCAACGCACTCTGCCAAAGTTGTGGACTACTCCCCTTACATTTTGTACACAAAATTTCAATTTTGTTAAATTTTCTCAAAATTTATGTTTACCTTGCGTTTGATTCATATGTTTTGTAGAATGCATTTATACAACATATCATGAGGTGGGGGAATGGAAAAGTGTGACGATGAAGAAAACTGCAAAAATGGGAACATTTGTGTACAAAACATATGGGGAGTACTCCACATACTTATCAGAGTGCGTTGCCAATTTGAGTTCCCCATGTAGGAATAAATGGACATCTTCAAAGAGCCATAGTTTTCTTGTTTTTTGCCCGATTATGCTCTAACCATCAGAGATTATTCCTCCTAATCTCTTCAAGTCTATGAAAGCAACATTTTGCTTGGGTTTCATTGACATTGCCCCATCAAGGACGAGAGCTTTTTTAGGGCAAAATTGATCATTATTTTCCTCTACAAATTGGCAACTCCTAATTTTGTTCTGCTTTTAATGACATAAAAATAGGTGGAAAATATTTAGTAATTACAATTCAAGTATGAAGTGACTTAAACGCCAATTTGAACGCCATAATCTGTATTTGAAATATCACAATGTGTTGCCAATTTAAGGATTTTTCTGAATTATAGTGATTTTCGCAATAATAAAAATCATAACAAAATAACTAAAGCAGGTAGAGTAACAAAATAGGGCTCTAAAAATAGAGAAATGTATGCCCTTTCTCCTTGTACACTTCATATAACTTTGTATCTTCTTGCTGAAGTGTAGGACTACCAACCCACAAAAATGTGGGACTCCGTCCTTGATGGGTTAACTATTTGACCAACATACATTTTGTATATTTTTGAACAATTTTAGCAATTATTTTCTTCAGATTACCAAGGTCCATCTCTTTTTTTCTTTTCTCCCGTAAAAACCCCTTGTGACATCTCTCAATCACTGGTCAACTAACCGACATACTTACAAAAGAACATGCTCACAACAACATGCGCTGCCTGCAATAACCCTGGAATGAATTACCATACGCTGCCACTAGCATAACAGACTCTACAAAATTCCAGAGTGCACTCCTAGCGATGAGAAAGAAAAGCGCTGAATTTCCCCTGCAGTCTCTAATCTCACATAGAGTACGGAAGTGTGGTCAGAGCTATTCACTGCCATGAGTGATGGTTCTAAACAATGTCAGGCAAGTCATGAATTGGTGATCTAGCGGTAGTGCTGTAACTGACCTTGATGATCGGATCGTTTGATCGGATCGGCAAAATTTATCTAGCGGTTGCTAAGAAGGCAATGTCCGGCTCCGACCCACTACTTAATGCCAGTATGAAAGGAAAAGTTGTTTAGAACCATTACTATGCCATAACAAAAGCATGTGACGTCTATACTTCGGTACTCTATTGAGTGTTGTTCCAGTTGGAGCTGTTCAATTACATTATCAAGATCAAGATCAAGATGTTTCCATACAAAAGCTTGTCAATGCATTTATTGTCCTTATCATGGTTGAGCTTATCTGACATAGCAACTGCTATTGAAAGTGTGTCAGTTAGAATAGTATTCAAACATGTGATGCTATTGTGAGCAAGCCCTCACCTTGGGAGAAGTTGCATTCCAGCCTGTATTGTTCATCTTTTCAGTAATTGAGGGCTTGCTCACATAATTAGTATCACATGTTTGAACACTATTCTAACTGACATACTTTCAATTTCAATAGCAGTTGATATGTCAGATAAGCTTAACCATGATAAGGACAAGAAAAGCAATGATAAGCTTTTGTATGGAAACATGATGTGCATGCTATTGTGAGCATGTTCTTTTGTAAGTATGTCTTTTGACTGTTCATCTCCAGTTAGTTGACCAATGATTGAGAGATGTCACAAAGGGTTTTTACTCTGGAAAGTTTTTTTTAGAGATGGGCCTTGGCAAACTGAAGAAAATAATTGCTAATTTTGATTTTAATATACAAAATATATGTAGGTAAAATAGTTAACACTAATACACAATAGTTGAAGGCAACTTGCAAATTTGGATTTCAGGGAACCTTTAACTCAATTGATAGAGATGCTAACAGATGTAGACTTTGAAGATGGAATGCAGGGTGAAGGTGACAAATATAAATAAGAAATGAGCATAATAGAACTGAACTAAATACCAATGGGGAATACAATATATAGCCAAGGCGATAGCTGTAATGTGTCTCGCCCAATTGCGCGCATTCATACCATTGAAGTTTGGTTACAAACAGATGCAGGGTTGGAAAGTTATCGACCATTTTAGAGTCTTGCAGGTAAACTTTCAAATTTGACCTCATTTGACCTTTGACCTACATATGTGACCTTTGACCCCAGCATATCATGGAGGCCAATATAGGGCATCTACCAATCAAGTTTGGTTACAAACAGATGCAGGGTTGGAAAGTTATCAACCCTAATACTATGTAATAGACTATTTTTTTTTTTTTTTTTTTTTTGTAGGTGAGTGCGCTTGGTGGTTGCCTCCCCACAGAGCTCTTGATTTCTGTCTTTATTTTCATTGATTTAGTATTGTTTCTTTTGCTATTGCTATACTGTACCATTGTATATGTCTTCAGGAAACTACTAGACAATTTTGGTCTTATTTTTGGTGATATTTCTTGTGTATTTTTCAATATAAGATTTTGGATCTCAGCATTGCATTTACTGTATATTGGAGTAGCCATGTTCACATGTACTAGTATATGCTTTACATGTTACTAGTGTATGCTTTACATGTTGGTGCACAGAGTGCATGGTTGTGCGCACCAACACAATGAAGGGTGCCAGCCTGCTAGCCTTTGTACCTATTGTATTCATCTGTATTGTGACTTGCACATCTGATTCTTCATGTGCTTATCTTGTTCCCTATACTGCTTGTTCATGCAATTTGGTCAATCATGAACCTAAGGGAAAGTACATTGGTTTGCCCATTCAGCGGTATGCCAATTCTGTATCTAGATTTCGCATTTTATTGCTTATCTCGGGAGACATCAGCCCCAATCCTGGCCCTTCCTCTGGTGGATCGAACCTTTCCGTTGATTCTCTGACTTCACATTACACCTACGATAGTCTGACACTTTATTCCCTTAACGTTGCTGTTAGGGATGGTTGCTCCACCAGATGTTGGCGGGAAGAAAATCATGTTGTATGGGACCGGCTGCTGTCTCTCGGGATTGGTAGATCGTGTCGAGGGCGGAAAACACATCGGGGTAAGAGAAAGGAGGATCGCTTTAAAGAATATCTTAAGTTCGGGAGTATTAATTGTCGCTCTCTACGTAATAAATCAACCATATTTCAGGATTTTGTTATAGATCACAAGTTGGATTTTGTCTGTGTTAGCGAGACTTGGTTGACCTCGGATGATGATGCAGTTGTGGCCGATTTGTGCCCTAACTCTTACACTTTCAAGAATTGTCCTAGGGTCCATGGGCGTGGCGGTGGTGTGGCTTTTCTTCACAGAAGCAGTCTGCAAGTCGTCACCAGGCCGCTTGATAAATATGACAGTTTTGAATGCTTGTCAGCAACTATCTCCAACGATGTCACCTGCATGGACATCTCTGTAATCTACAGGCCACCTAGTGGTCATAGTTTCTCCAAATTCCTGGAGGAATTCTCTGATTTTCTGGATGGAAGATTGTATCGAACTCCACCTTTTATCATTACTGGTGACCTGAACATTCATTTAGACAATACATCTTCACCTCACACACAAAAGTTTAATGATCTTATCAGCAGTCATGCCATCACTCAACTAGTTGATTCTCCAACTCACGACAGAGGCCACATCCTTGATGTAGTCATGGTTCGGAACTCTGGAGATCGTATCCACTTGACGAAACCTAGAGTCACACCTGGTATCTCGGACCACTCTGCCATCTTGTGGAAGCTCAGATTTC
The DNA here is from genome assembly GCA_037951105.1 of Echinarachnius parma. Taxonomy (NCBI): domain Eukaryota; kingdom Metazoa; phylum Echinodermata; class Echinoidea; order Clypeasteroida; family Echinarachniidae; genus Echinarachnius; species Echinarachnius parma. Next base: position 8,189 of record JBAMJV010006497.1, read on the forward strand.
CCAAGCCTAGTCGATCCCAGTCAACGGTTGTATGTCGTAACATCAAGGACATCGACATGAGGACATTTGCGGACGACATTACCGAAGCAGAGATCATTACCCCCAGGACAGAGAGTGTAGAGCCTGCTGTACAGCGATATAACTCTGAACTGGGAAGGATTCTCGACAGGCATGCACCTCCACAAGAAAGGAAGGTCCGAACTCGTGCCGATTCTCCGTGGTACAACAGTGACATTCGCGCTCAGAAGAAAGAACGACGAAGGCTTGAGAGGCAATGGCGGCAATCTAAACTCCACACCGACAGGGAACTCTTTAATGCCCAACGCGACCTCGTTAATCACCTTGTGACGAAGGCTAAGCGCTCTCACTATGTGGGACTGGTTGAGGACTGCCATGATGACTCCAAGAAACTGTTTTCATTGGCCAATCGATTACTAAATCGTCGACAGTCGTCACCTCTTCCGTCTCACTCCGACAGTTCACAAATGGCGTCATCATTTCTTAACTTCTTCCAGACTAAAGTCAAGATGATCTGCGACAGTTTAGCCCCGGACGAGTCACCACACCGCCCGCTCACTTCTTCATCATTCGATTCAATCCAACTTACTTCGCCCGTCGAGATCATGTCACTCTTGCGTAAACTGCCCCCTAAGTCCTGTCAATTAGATCCGATTCCCACAAAATTGTTAAAAGAATGCTCCACTTTAATTGCTCCTGTTCTATCCCATTTGATAAATTTGAGTATTGAACAGGCATACGTTCCTCCTTCTCTGAAAGTTGCTTATATCACCCCACTGTTAAAGAAACCATCTCTCGATCACAATTCCCTCCAAAATTACCGACCGGTCTCAAACTTGCCCTTTTTGTTTAAGATCCTTGAAAGGATTGTGTTTTCTCGTTTGTCAGAATACCTTTTGGCTAATGATTTGCTCGACCCTTTCCAATCGGGTTATAAACCGAATCACAGTGTCGAAACACTCCTTGTTGATGTTTCCAGCTATATTCTCCAAGGAATGGACAACGGCAAATCGACGGCCCTTTTGATGATCGACCTCTCCTCCGCCTTCGACACGGTCAACCATACAATTCTCCTAAACACACTTAGTTCTCTAGGTGTTAAGGGTAATGCATTCCATTGGTTCGAGTCTTATCTCTCGTTCCATTCACAAATGGTCTGCATCAATGGTAGCAAGTCGGAAGCTCTGCCGCTAATCTGCGGAGTTCCGCAAGGCTCTGTGGGTGGGCCAATCCTCTTCTCGATATATTTGACCGGATTGCGACAAGTATTGTTAAAGCATGGCATAAAGTACCATATTTATGCTGACGACATCCAATTCATGATCTCCTTTAATTCAAATCAATTGGCAGCAGAAAGTGCTATTCACCGCCTTGAATGTTGCATGGTTGATGTTCACAACTGGCTGACTTCACATTCTCTCAAGCTGAATTCAGCCAAGTGTGAATTTCTTCTTTTCGGTTCCAAAATTCAACTTAGTAAAATTCATATTGATTCTGTTTCATTCTCCGATCTCACCGTCAATCTCTCAAATTCTTGTCGCAATCTTGGCATTATTTTTGATAGTAATATGACTATGTCTAACCACATCTCTCTTGTTTGCCGATCAGTTCGCTATCAACTGCGAAACATTGGGTTCATTAGGAAGTACTTGTCCCGGACAGCTACAGAAAAATTAGTTCACGCTTTAATTTCTTCCCGTCTCGACTTTGGTAACGCTTTATTATTCAACCTTCCACAGAACCAGCTGCTCAAACTTCAAAAGCTTCAAAACGCTGCAGCTCGCATAGTTTCTTTATCCCCCAAGCGCACTCACATCACTCCCATTTTGAGATCATTACACTGGTTACCTGTAAAGCAACGTATTATTTTTAAGATCTTATTATTGACTTTTCATTGTGTCCATGGCTCCTCTCCCCAATATTTAATTTCATTAATTCAGAGGTACACCCCTGCAAGATCATTACGTTCATCCACCTCCAGTTCTCTAGTTCCTCTCAAAGTCTCAAAAACCTGGGGGGAAAGATCGTTTGTTTATTCATCTCCGAATTTATGGAACAGGCTTCCTGAACATATAAAGTTATGCCTCACTTCTGAATCTTTTAAGTCTCACCTTAAAACCTTTCTGTTTGATTCTTAATTTTCTTCAAAAAAGCGCCTTGAGCACTCTTCAGAGTGGATTTGGCGCTCTAAAAGTCTAATTTATTATTATTATTATTATTATTTATTTATTTTATTTATTTTTATTTTATTTATTTATTTATTCCTGCATGTCTCACAGTAAACAATTTCCTACATAAAAATAAACTGTCATAACATCGAAATAGAAACACACAGAGGTCGGCAATATAAGCTAGAAGCTTGAAGTGATGCCATACCTAACTTAGATTTTACAAGTTTTACATATTCTTAAAACATAGATAAACATAAATTTTAAAAAGTAATAAAAAACAAATATAAAATATTAGTACCCCAAAACTTTCACATTCCGACCTCATTTGACCTTTGACCTACTTATGTGACCTTTGACCCCAGCATACCATGGAGGCCAATATAGGGCATCTACCAATCAAGTTTGGTTACAAACAGACATGACAGATGGCGATGGCCGATGCAGGGTTGGAAAGTTATTCAAATTTTTGTAAGCGTCACGGACGGACGGACGGACGGACGGACAGACGCAATATGGATCCCTTAGACTTAGTCTCCCTCCACCGACAAAAACCAAGGCAAATCAGTACAGTACCAAACTATGTCAAAATAATGACACTACAATAGACAATAGTCACTCTCATGTACGCGTCTAATAAATCCAAGCCGCCAGTGCCCGAGCAGCGCTGCGCAAGCCCCGTCGCGTTGGCGTTGCCACCGCCAGAATTCTGGGCAGACAAGTCGCTGGGCGTTCGCTGGTTATTTAATAGCTGCTACTGCCTGCTGCATCCCATAAAATGTTGATTATATTCACAAGCTCAAAGACAATGGTAATCGAAACAACATATCGACACATTACCATGAATGTACGGTGATTGCATTCAATAAAAGAATTGATAAGAAATAGCAGAGTATACTCACCAATTTGTAAATAAATCGGTCCAAAATATTCCCGACACGCAAAATAGTGAAGAGCACACGATAACGCAAAAGTTGTGTACTACCTAGACTATAACCTTTCGCTAAGCAATAAGTACATTTAATTCTGTCTGAAGAAGTGTGTAATTTACAATTTCAAATCAATTTATGATCTCATATACTGAATAATTATCATCGTATGAGTTAAATAGAACTATGCTTCTCATTTAACTATGATAATCAGCAAACTGTGCCTGAAAGTGTTGTTCGTCGGTTAGCGTATTTATATATTACTACTGAAATGAGACTAACATTTGGGCGTGGTCATTTAAAAATGCCGAACCCATTACGTAACCACTTGAATCTTGCCTCCGAGGAAGCTGATTGGGGTAAAACCATCGATATAAAACTGTTGGTGTGTATCGATGACGTTTTGTTCTGCTACTTCTCTGAGCTAAATAGGTGCTGAATACTGTAGTCTCGATTAGAGATGAATCCCGCTTTTTATTTGTAGTACAGCTCTGGAAACAATTTTAGTAACTAAACCTTGTAATGATGCCTGTAGTGGTAGAAAAACATAACAGCTAAGTTACAAGCTGTACACTCCAGACACCTCACGTTTCAACCATTCTAAAAAATTAAAATGTGAATGTAATGTTTGGTTAAAATATCTGTTCAATATACTCAATAGAGAGATCATCAATTTTGATCCAAACAATTATGAAAAAATTTTGGTTTATTTTCAAAAATGTGAATAAGTAGGCCTACTATTATAAACATTTTCTTGACTCCTGGACAAAATTTGGTCCCCAACATTTTATTCCAATTGGATATATTTATGAATATTTCAGCTGTTTCTGAACCGATCTTGATCAAACAAAATTGATTATGTCTTTAAAATTGTGTCATGTTTTATTGTTACACTAGTACACTTTTTTGTTTTGCTTATCTTGCCACATTTAGTTTTGTTGGTTGTAATATGTTGCATGCCGTTGTTGATATATCTATTATGTTGTGCACAATGCACTTTAGTCCTCGGACTACATTCTTGTATATTACGTGTCAATAAAAACCGATAATATCTATCTATCTATCTATATATCTATCTATCTATCTATCTATCTAAATATCCGATCTATCTATAGTTTTTCATGATTACCTCACAAAAAAATATTTCTTGAAGCGCCCTCTAAACAAAAACTGAACTATCCCTTAAATCATAAACAATGTAAACTGACTAGACTAATTTAAGAATCCACTGAATGAATGTATTGAACCATTGTTTAAATAATTGATTATTTGGCCGGGTATTTAAAGTATGAAAACAATTTTGATTTATTTAATACAAAACAAACAATCATACTGATTAATGTCGAGTGAGTTTGGACCATCAGAGAAAAAAGATGGGATCTGGTTTCCAGTTCAGTTGGCCTGATCGCCATTTTGTTTGTTTTTTTAGGTCGACGGTACACCTCTGGAAATTTTGAATTATTGTGAAGTCATTGTACCTAAGTTAAAACAACAAATGTATTAAGGTGTGGGTCAGGATATGCAAACTTAAATCACCCCCCCCCCCCTGATATGTTTTATAGCCTAACTGGTAAATAAGCAGCCATCAACTTGAGTTCCCGATGATTTTTTTTTTCAGCACGGGCAGGAGGCAAAACATGCCATACTGGTACTATTGCTCAAAATGTTGTCATGATTAGGCCTACCACTCATGATGATGCCAGTAAAATATGTATTATTCGGGCAAAATATCAGCTCTACCCAATCCATTAAACTTGAAACAAAAATTGTAAAATGTATTCTCACTGACTCAGGTCTAAGCTGCCCAAACTTTGGTATTGGATTAAACAAAACAAAAAAACAAAAAATTCCTATAATACTAGAATGTGAAATTTATATCTAATTTTGGTTGTACTATCATTACCAGGGTCATACACGGACTGTCACCACTCAGCAACCCCCGAGTACAAACATTGCTTTCTTGCTGGTTCCTTTTTCCTTTTCTTTATTAAAAGGTAACTCAGTTTTGTAGAAGACAACAAAAGAAGCTTACTTCGTTTATTTTGTCGTTTGAAAATTAAAATTAAATTAATGATAAAAAAACGGATCAGGTTCCTTCAATTATGCACTACCGTATGGCTCTTCTCGAGACGCAAGTGTCAAAATTAGTCGCCATCCATCATAACCGCCAACATCTCTGTGTAAACAAGAGGAGGCGCTCCCCCCCCCCCCCCCCCTAAAATTATGTAGTGTCAGGCAGTGACGAAACGTGGTTGGACTGATGGGGGCATTCTTTTGTATTTCCTAATCTTGTCACAAATTGCCCTTTTAAATTGTTATTGTATATTCAGATTTATATTGGGGGCACGTGCCCCCCCCCCCCCCCCCCCCCACAGGCACACACAACCCAGTTCCTCCTGTTGCTATGCCACTGATGTCAGGCAAGCCACAATTTGTTACATAGTGCAACATCCAAAATAATGATCCAATCGGCCTAAATACAACTATACAAGCAGGGAAGATTTCGAAGACTTATACTTTACAGTATTTTGTTTGTGTGAGAATAACATTTTTTTGAAGTAAATCAAAGCAGTTTGCTCAATGCTTGCATGCAGCTCGATTCAAGTCGTTTAGTTTATCATTCTTGAATGTCTCCCTCTACTGACATAAATACACACAGGTATACACGTGCATGATTGATGTTTACATTACAACATCAAGTGCCTATCCACAAAGACACTTTGCTATCCAGTACAGTCTGTATAGTAGTAGGCATTTTAGATAGAGCTAATTGTATTCTGCAGTAGTGTAGCAAGAAGGTCTACTAAGTACTTCCTTGACTGAGTGAAGCGAGTCAGTTTCTTCACTGATGTGTATGATCCTATTTGAAAGTACAGTATCAGTATATATATTTAAGCTCACATATTCACAAAGTCACAGGTGCATCAAATTATCATGTTGCGCTATTTTGTTTCTTCAACAAATCAAAAGACAAGTGGAGATTGAAGCACACAGGCACAGCACAGCTCAGCGTCAGCAGGCCCATCAAGTCATCATGGCTTCATTTGGCATTCAACATCCCGATCCCGGTAACGTCACAGCAGAAAACCCAAATGTGTTCCGTCTTGTGTCGTGGAACGTCGATGGTCTTGATGAGAAGAATTTGGTCGTCAGAACCAATGCAGTTTGTGATGAAATATGCAGGTAAGAAAATGTGTGACCCTGCAAAAGAAAGATTTGATGAAGAGGGGGGGGGGGGGGGCGCGGGGGCACCGGCTGTCCTCACCAATATATAGTGTTTGTTCACATATCTACGTACAGAATCGCATTGCGACAGTACGTGTTTTTTTTCTCGTGAGGTTCGATCAGCCTCTTCATTATCATAAAAAGAAGCCCTTAAAACATTGAGTATAATAATTTATAAACAATATTTTCATTTTCTGAAATGTACTTATTTTATTTTGCAGTAGATTGACTAATTCACGGCTTGACACTAGCACTTGCCCGCTTGCAAGTAAAAATTGGTGTCAGCAGTGGTGTCGGCCAGGAAATGTCAATATATTGTCTAGTTTACTTGCCAAATCGGGCAACTTAAATTTCTTTTCAGCTGCAAGAGTAAAAAAACTAAAATGTAATGTAATGGAAAGTAAAATGTTTACATTTATGATTTTACTTGCCCGAATGGGCCAGTAGAGAAAAAAGTTAGTGTGGAGGTTTGACTAATTATTGATGAGAACCAATTCATTCTTTCTTCTTTTACTACCAGACTGTCGCCAGATGTAGTCTTCCTTCAAGAGGTCATCGCCGACACGCAACGTATCTTTGAAGCAAGGCTAGCCTTCAAGTACCACATCGCCCCGGGAGGCAAACAGTACTACGTGTGCACGCTTGTCAAGAAAACGGCGGACAGCAAAGTGACACGGACGGCTGTCGTACCGTTCCCTAACACAAAGATGCTGAGGAATTTGTTAGTTGTGAAGGTTTGAGTCGTTCTAAAACCACCACCATTTGGGGTAATTCTGTATTTTTTAAAAATTATGTAATTCCAAAATACGGCTGCAAATATGTCTACTTTTTAATTTCCTATATCCACCAAATCCAACTATCAGGGCTGTCAAGTCCATGCACAAGTTCAGAGACTGAATCCCCAACAAAATAGCATGTTCCCATTTGTTTTACGTTGTGACTCTGCTCCGGGTCCGGGTCATGAGACCATCAAAAGCGGTCTCAAGTCTGGACTCAAGTACAGCACTGCCAACTATAGCCACCAAAGCTAACCATAGTCACCCAAAATAACTATAGCCGTAGGCACTAAATCTAACCACACCCACCATATTTATAAGGGTTAGGGTTCGGAATGATATAAAAATATGCAGGACCACCAAAGTGTCTGAAATAAATGGATAAGGCACACTAGGAATTTGTTCAGAGTTTGCCACTAAAGAAAAGTGCAAATTTGGCCAATCAGGCAAGCGGAATTAATGTTTACTTGCCCCAAGCAATCTGGCAAGTAGGTTTGTAAGCCCTGCACTATATGACTTATAAAATATATGTCCCTCATGCATTGAACAGGGGGTGGGGGGGGGGGGGGGGGGGTTTGCATAAAAAGTTGCGATCAATCGCAAAGTTGTGATCAATCGCTAGTTTGCAATAAGTCAGAAAATGTGGCTAAATGTGGAAATCTGATTGACTTGCGATTGATTGCAAAACCCCCCTGAAGATAATTTGAATGATGCTATGCAATTTCTCTCCTTCCAAAAATCTTTATCAGGCGAGCTACAAGGGCCTGTATCTGTCCCTCATGAACAGCCATCTGGAGAGCACTGGTCCAGAGGCTCGAGAGCGCAAGGCACAGCTCATGCAGGCCTTTGGGGAGATGCAGGATGAGGATCAAGACAGAGTCGTCATCTTTGGTGGAGACATGAACCTGAGGGACAAAGAGGTAATGGAGATGATGATGAGGGTGATGATGAGGATGGTGATGGTGGTGATGATGATGATGATGATGATGATGATGATGATGATGGTGGTGATGATGATGGTGATGATTGTACTTTGTACTTGGAAGTTTAATCCTCCTGAATACTCCATAGGAGTTTTAACTGGAGGTGGGTCCGAGAGAATCACGGTGGTTAGCCCATAATGACAGAAGGATTCTTAGCAAGTGCATGATGGTGTTGGTGGAGATGATGATGAGGATGATGGTGGTGATGATGATGGTAATGTTGATGATGATGATGATGGTGATGGAGATGATGAGGATGATGGTGGTGATGATGATGATGATCGTGTTGGTGGTGATGATGATGCTAATGGTGATGATGATGGTGATGATGATGATGATGATGATGATGATGATGATGATGATGGTGGTTGTGGTGATGATGGTGATGTTGATGACGATGATGGTGGTGGTGGATGATGGTGATGTTTATGATAATAGTGATAGTAATGATGGTGAATGATGAAGACAATTATACTTCAACTGCGACAACTTTAATGATATTAATGTTGATGATTATCATTATCAAAGGTTAATGATGATTTTAATAAAAAAATCACGATGATAATCAATATTTATACTGAACATTATGACTGTGGAGATGATCATACTGCAGCTTCTGTTGATAAAAATAATAATGAGTCTAGTAAACATCGGTGTTCAAAGTAGTTTTGATTGGCTTGTGTATGTTAACAAGTTGAAAGAATATAGTAAATACTGTCAATAACTTTTCGTACTTCTATTTCTCTTGCCGTTTTAAAAAGGTCTCAGCCTGCGGCGGTGTTCCCCAGGGAGTCCTCGATCTATGGGAATTGACAGGAGGCCGCCCAGACACAAAGTACACCTGGGACGTGTCCGCCAACGACAACCTGGACTGGCAGTCTGGTTGGAACAAACCCAAGCTGCGTTTCGATCGTCTGTACCTCAGACCGGCATCGGGACACGCGGCAAACGTCAGCATCAGCTCGTTCGATTTGATCGGCAAGCAGAGACTGCCCTCTTGCGACCGGTTTGTAAGCGACCATTGGGGCATCATGTGTGACTTTGATATTCTGCCTTCTGAAATGTAAGATTTGATCTCTTTCACGGCAAACCCGAGACCCAAGACATGCTTCAGGACTTGCAGCAAACATCAGCATCTGCTCGTCTGCTTTGATCAGCAAACAGAGACTGCCCTCTTGCGACCGGTTTGTAAGCGACCATTGGGGCATCATGTGTGACTTTGATATTTTGCCGGCAAACCTGAGACCCAAGACATGCTTCAGGACTTGCAGCAAACATCAGCATCAGCTCGTTCAATTTTATCGGCAAGCAGAGACTGCCCTCTTGTGACCGGTTTGTTAGCAACCATTGGGGCATTATGTGTGACTTTGATATTCTGCCTTCTGAAATGTCAGATTTGATCTCTTTCACGGCAAACCCGAGACCCAAAACATGCTTCAGGACTTGCAGCAAACATCAGCATCTGATCGTCCGCTTTGATCGGCAAACAGAGACTGCCCTCTTGCGACTGGTTTGTTAGCAACCATTGGGGCATCATGTGAGACTTTGAAATTTTGCCTGCTGAAATGTAAGATTTGATCTTCTTACGGGGCAACCCCAAGCTGCAATTTAATTGTTTGTACCTCAGACCCGCATCGGGACACGCGGCAAACGTCAGCATCAGCTCGTTCGATTTGATCGGCAAGCAGAGACTGCCCTCTTGCGACCGGTTTGTTAGCGATCATTGGGGCATCATGTGAGACTTTGATATCTTGCCTGCTAAAATTTAAGGGTAGTGTTTCATAAGTCACCAACCCAAACTGTGATTTGATCATCTGTATTTCAAGACCTGCTTTGAGATAGGCAACAAACTTAAGCATCTGCTCGTTTCAATTTGATTGGCAAACAGAGACTGCCCTCACGTGACCGGTAACCAGTTTGTAAGTGATCTAAAAAACAAAATTAAATTGATTCCACTAGACTCAGCTCAGTGATTTAAACAGCTTTTTTACCAGTCATCTTCTCTGCCCAAACCAGTTTTGCTGAAGGAGTGACCTATTAAGGTCATGAACTTCCACTACAATTATTCCAGTGGAATAGATTTACTTTCCTTTCACAAACAGTACTACACTTTGCACATTTCATTCACATAACAAGCATTGCAGTATGGATTATGATGTACTAGTTGCAAGAATGCCGAAGTGTAACACCTTAGCTATACATAGCCATATGTAATGGTCTTAAACAATGTCAGGCAAGAAATGAATTGGTGATCTAGTGGTTGCTAAGAAGGCAATTGTCTGACATTACTATGTCATTACAAAATTCATGTGATGTCACAACTCGGGACTCTTCGAGTAAGCTAAAGTAAGCTAATTTGTAATGGTTAGTTATGTTGACTATGTCTGTATAAAATTGCAACTCCACTAAATGTACATACATTATATTACAGTGGATCTTCTTTATAACGAGCTCTGCTATAACGAGGTTCCCGATATAGCGAGGTAATTTCACAGGTCCATGTTCTATGTATTTTGTTGTTTTTCAGCCCCGATACAAGATGATATCTGATATAACAAGGTATATTTAATGGACCCAACATGCTTGTTATAATGAGGTTTCAATGTACTGTTATAATAGCATGTGACATCACTATTTGTGATTCAGTTTTGTTGAATAGGTCTGTATAAAATTGCAACTCCACTACTCGTACAAACATTATATTATGTTTAAACCCATCAAGGACGATGGCCCACATATTGGCGTTTTGGTAGTCCTACATTTGAAAAAGAAGATAACATGTTATATGAAGGGTACAAGGAGAAAGAGCATAAATTGCTCTATTTTAAGAGCCCTATTTTGTTACTGAATATGTTCGGCATTAACAAAATAGGAGTTGCCAATTTGTTAAGGGAAATAATGATCAACTTTGCCTTGAAATAGTTCTCGTCCTTCATGGGTTTAGCAAAGATTTTTTTTAAAATAAAAAATTGGGGGGGGGGGGATAGTAAGAAATGCCTTATCTGTGGTTTAGGTCCCTTTTCTTTCTGTCATATGGTAATGGGATTAGGTCGTCGACCATAACGAATGAACTTAAAGTGAATGATAATAATTATAATTTATATAGCGCCTAATATGGTTGATAATCATCTCTATGCACTTTACAATGATATTATTACCCCAGTCATAGCTCATGGGCATTGAGAAGATCCTTCACATAAAGGCTTTCACCTCCTACCGGGTCCCCATTTATACACTTAGGTAGAGAGCGCGGTGGGCAGGGTTCGAACTCTGGATTTCATGATTGGAAAATGGAAATCGCACCAATCTTGCCACATCCACTAAGTGGGTGGACTAAACCATGATAGTGTTGTCAAATACAAAAGACACCAAGCATCATATTCAGTTTCTGTAAAAGTTTATTTAAAAAGTATTGATCATAAAAAACAGTTCTAAAACAATGCCTGTACAATCCTGCAGACTAAAATGCGGTATGAAAAAAGTTGACAAAATATATTAGGTAGCAGATTTCTTCAAAATTTCCCAGACGGTGACATTTGATTATTTATTTCAAAAGTTATTTCATTTTTAGAAATAAGCATTTTAATAATTTCAACACTTCAAAAATGATCAGTACTTTTATGTCATTAGAATTGTGTATAAATGCAATGAGAATAATCTCATATAATTAACAGTAATTATTTTATTATGATTAGCAGCGATATATATTGTAGAACATTTGCTGGGTAATATACAAGCATATACAGTATTAACCAGTGCTATGCTATGCACACATAAATGCAGTACAAGTTTATATTCAGAAAATGTGTATGCATACACTATTGTGGAATAAAGAAAAGGTGACATAGCCATTACAATTGACGAGTACTGTATTATATGTAACTGGATATAGCAAAACCCTGCACTTGTCGGTAAAGATCAAAATTTAGATTTTGAAACCACGAGGAAACCCTAATCATAAGCTTCCATTTGATGCATTCTTCTAAATCATTGGAAAATTAACTTTTAAAATGACAATTTCTTCAAAACATGAATTGCCGACAAGTGCAGGGTTTTGCTAGATATCTAGTCACATTTATTGTCATTCTAAACTTAAAATGCAAAGTACTATGTTGTATTGATATGCACAGTATGTAATAGTATAAAAAAGGCACTTTGGTTGATAAAGAAATATATTATACAAAAGAAAAAATGTTTCATATTTTCACTTTTAAAATGGGAGATACCTATGATGTATTCATAGCCTATATTGTAATTGTGTATACGAAAAGGCACTTGCCTATAAAAAGGATACATTTGTACAAAAGCAAAAATGTGTTTCATAAAATGGAGGCCCCCAAAAGTGCTAAAAGATTTTAAAAACGGATTGATATATACATTGTACACTATATACAGTAAGTAAGTAAGCAGGGTTTGATAAATTCCTGTTCAATTTTAACTTCGTCAAATTCAACCAAAATTATGTGGAGCTCTAAGACTTCTCTCATACCTTGTATGGCTTATGGTAGCCGAAGAATGAAATTTAACGTCGTCAAATTCAACCAAAATTATGTGGAGCTCTAAGACTTCTCTCATACCTTGTATGGCTTATGGTAGCCAAAGAATGAAATGGGTTTTGATTTTTCACATGTCCCCCTAATTATGGATATACATTTGTAGTCAAAATCAATGGACTGTAAGTGACATAATCGTACATCGATTATCACTATTTTTACTGGGTAATCAGTTTTATTTTGGGGTGGAACTATCACACATTCAGACGAATCTTGCAAGTTATATTGGTATATGGTTGAAGTCTCAAATATCACTTTTAGAAAAATCTTATGGAGTTGAAAGATCACTTTATAGTACTAAAGGTTGAATTTTGGGGATTTTTTTCATTTTACTTTCAATATTTCTTCTCCGATATGAACAAGAACCCTAGATGAACTTAGATATCAGAAACTGTTTTTACAATGGAACTAGTGCTGTAACCGATCATCGGATCGGCATGCCGATCACGATCCGATCATACATGATCGGACCGTTTTTGCCGATTTCCGATCATGCAGAAAAAATCGGAAGATCGGATCGGCAAAAAAAAAAAAAACAAAAAAAAAAACAAAAAACAAAAAAAACAAAAAAAAATCCGTTTTTTTTTCCTTTGGAAAATGATCCCAAAAAACATATTTTGGGAATATAAATGAATACCAAAGCAACATATATCCATATTAATAAGCCCAAGGTAATCTTGTATGGGTATGCTTTCATTTAAAACTGATTACCTCTCCTTTTACAAAATTATTCGCGCCGATTTTGAGCTTAGTCCCATGTGTTTCTGAAAGGTTACGCCAAATTAATCACATGGGACTAAGCTCAAAATCGGCGTGAATAATTTTGTAAAAGAAGAGGTAATCAGTTTGAAATGAAAGCATACCCCTACAAGATTACCTTGGGCTTATTAATATGGATATATGTTGCTTTGGTATTCATTTATATTCCCAAATTGTGTTTTTTGGGGATCATTTTCCAAAGAAAAAAAAAAAGATTTTTTTTTTTTTTTTTTTTTTTTTTTATTTATTTTTATTTTTATTTTTTTTATTATAGCCGATTAGCCGATCCCGATCATCGATCCGATTTCGAAGATCGATAAAATTTTGCCGATCCGATCAAACGATCCGATCATCAAGGTCAGTTACAGCACTAAATGGAACCTCTTTATAATGAGGTACCTGATATAGCGAGGTAATTTCACAGGTTCAGGTTCTATGTATTTTGTTGTTTTTAAGCCCAGATACGACAATATATCTGATATAACGAGGTAAATTCAATGGACCCAACATGCTCATTATAACGAGGTTTCACTGAACTACAAACGGCTAAAAAACAATGTACAATTTTTACAGCAGCAGTTACCATGATATACTACAATTTTTCAAAAATGTATTTTTTAAAAGGAATTATATAATTGGAAGTGTGAGGAATTAAAAATGATTGAATTACATTTAGGTGGAAAGATACCAACACAATTTGTGTGTTTATAAGTTATATTTTGTTTTCCAAAATTGAATAATACGCATCAATACATTTTGTGAATAATAATACAGTGAATCCTTGTTATAAAGAGCTCTGATATAATTGAGAAAAAAAATTATAATGAGGCAATTTTAATGGCCCAAGCTCTTCACATACTGCATATATGGTTATATTCGCGCGATTAATATTACGCGCTGGGCAGCAAAAAAAGACATTCGCGGGTTCTTCAAATCACGCTGAGCAAACGTTCATTTATTTTTCCCTACCAAGAGGAACATTAGCATTATTCACAAACACATTTATACATGGAAGAAAGTTGAATCTTCCAACACTATGTTGTGCACTCCGATAGTACATCATGCGCACTAGATGTGGATAGGTACTGCTGGTGCTACACACAAATGCACGAGGTACTGTATGCTCCATATATTCAATCTTCACACACGCGGAATACCCACTGAAAATCACGCATATATTTTTGCCGATTTTAAAAACAAATCTAGCGCGAAAATGAATGCACCGTGAATATTACCACGTTTACAGTATCTGCTCGTTTCCTTGCACCAGGGTAGGAAATATACGGGAGCTGAGGTCGATTTTGCCCCCTAATTTTCAAAACAGCCCCCTGAAATCAGTAGGTAGCCCCTAAAATTTCCATCTAGGGTATTATATTTTTAAAAATCTGGATATCCATCAGATTAAAAAAGTAGCCCCCCTAAAATTTAAAATTAATTCCTGCATTGCCTTACACGGTAATATTCATGGTTCCAAGGTCTTTGATTTAACAAGGTTCCACTGTATAAGCCAAGAAAATATAATTATACCCATACTATACAGATCACCCCTCCCCTGTTCCTAATTCAGTACCAGAAATCTGTACAATTTCAAAACTTGTTTTTAAAAATGAATATACATTATATAATAGTTACTATACATTGTTCAAAAATGAGAAAATACATTGATTCTAGCCGAGCCCATCGGTCCTTCCCCGTATCCGTCTTGCGAGCTGCATATCCTTTGGCATCACCGTCACCCGCTTGGCGTGGATGGCGCACAGGTTTGAATCCTCAAACAGATGGACGAGGAAAGCCTCGGCTGCCTAAATAATCAGAAGAGAAAGAGATAAGAAGACAAACATAAATAATCTTAATCTGTACGAAAGCAGTTCAAACATGGAAAATAAATTTCATCCATGGTCTGAGTAAGGTCACTTGGCATCACCGTCACCCTCTTGACGTGGATGGCGCACAGGTTTGAATCCTCAAAGCCTTGGCACTTGGCAGCCATAAATAAAAACAAAATAAAAGATGAGAAACAATCATTAATTAAATGGGTAAAATAACCCTGTAGTATGAGCTATAATATAATTGCAATGTATTTTCCAAACAGAATAAGAGGCAAATTTGTCTTTTTGTATAGAAATCACTAGTTAAAAAAAAAACACTTTTAACCTTATCTCTACATCATAAATATGAATTGAGACCTATAAACCAGGGTGACTTTGGCCGCGGGGGTTATTTTGGCCAGTTTTTTGAGAAAGATGTATGTTCATCGAGCCTCACTTACTTAAGCCTCAATGAAAATACGTCTTTCTCAAAAACTGGACAAATTCACCCCGGTTTACAGTACTATGATACATTCCTCTTGTAGAACCATAATGGGAGCAGCTTGCCACCATTGGTCAGATGAATTATAGAGGCACAATCTTCCACCAGGCAAGCACCATAATGTATCAAAATAACCAAGCCCACTTTTTCAATGCACCCTTTAGATGATCTTAGGATAGGGTTCGTTAGGAAATTAGGATTTAACAAAAAGGATTTTTAGGTGAAAAGGATTACTAAAACTAATTACATTTTATATATCAAGGAATTAATTTTGGGTGTTGGTTCCCTTTAAAGTTAGACAGATTTCAGAGAATTATTGACAGTTGAGATGCATACATACCTCTTGAAGAGCCATGATCGCAGCAGCCTGCCACCTTAGTTCAGACGCTGGGTTGAATATGGAGGCGACTTCTTTCACCTAGCGAGAGGGTAAGGGATGAAGAGAATACAAGGGAATGATCAGAAATGTATGACTGATTTTTTTTTTTTGAACTTCAATAAAGATTTTTTGTTGTTGGAAAAAGGATGTTTAGATAGTTAATAACATTTCAATGGTATTATTGAAAATTGTACACACTTTAAATTTTGTTTTAATACCAAGTCATCAGATATACACATCTAATTTAGTCAAACCTGTCTTAGTGACCACCTGTCTATAGCAACCAACCCGACTAAAGTGGCCAACAAAAGTGATCCCCTGCTAGAGGTCCCCTGTCTACAGTGGCCACTATACACAGGGTTGACTGTCAATTCAATTTGCATGTGATATGCACGTTTTAAACTAGCTCTCATTCTATGCAGAATATCCGACTGGGCAACCAAAACATAGCTTTTCTTTGTTCTCGCATCATCCAGTTTTAGACACTAACATTTCACATATTTGGAAGTCTTCTTTTGGCCCTGCTATGTAGGAGTTAGGACAGTGTTTTTAATTTGTTATCATTTTAAGTTACGTTTTGCGAATGCTATGATTTCTTCTCATTTGAATCGGGAGTTCTAACATTAAAGTGATCCATTAACATTTTTTCAAATTCGATTCACCCAAAATGATCCCTTGGAAGTCGGAGCTTTCACATAAAATATTACCTTGATAATTGGCTTATTATAATAACAGAATAATGAAAACGAGGTTCCACTTTCTTTAATTGTTTTTTTTCTAAAAAAAAAATTATTTATTTATTTATTTATTTATTTATTTGTTTGGGGGGGGGGGGGGGGGGCTACTTTCCAAGCTTGCTTGCATGAAAATAGCCCTCTAAAATTTGTCTTGCATGGAACTCTATGATGCAAAATTACAAGGGCTCTTTTTGGTATTTTGGGGGCTAATTCGCCTTACTTAGGCCCCATGTATTTTTTCCCACTGACACTGTATCTACGAACTGCTTACCACTCTTGCAAACGGCAACTTTCTCAGTAGTAAATTAGTGCTCTTCTGATATTTCCTTATCTCCATTAGCGCTCTGGTTCCCGGTCGAAATCTGTGACCTGAAAAAAACATACAGAGAAATTGAGATGAGAGAGAGAGTCAATATCGGTCCTGATCTTTTGGTCCTAGACAAACTGTATTAGCGGTGTGCTTCAGCACACCGCTGTGCCTGTACTTGAAAAAGCTTGAAGTTAAGGTCTCTCTGTTTGTAGTTCAAAGTGTAGGTCAAAGTGTAGTTCAAAGTGTAGTTCAAAGTGTAGGTCTCTCTGTTTGTAGTTACTATACAGGACCTGGCCAAAGGAATGGATATGGGAGATCAGACAGATGTCATCCTTCTGGATCTGTCCAAGGCTTTTGACAAAGTTCCACACGGCAGGTTAATGTACAAAGTTAACTACTATGGAATTCGAGGAAACACTCATACATGGATCCAAAGTCTACTATCAAATCGTTCGCAGAAGGTCCAGTTGGAAGGGTCATCGTCGCACACATCTCCGGTTCTCTCTGGTGTTCCCCAAGGCAGTGTTGTTGGACCTCTCCTTTTCCTCCTTCTCATCAATGATCTCCCTGAATATGTTTCCAGCAAGACTTCTGTCCGGCTCTTTGCTGACGATTGTGTTATGTACAGGAAAGTGGCAACGGAAGAAGATACAAAAGGCCTGCAGAAAGATCTGGATGCCCTACAAAAATGGGAGTCTGACTGGCTGATGCAATTCCATCCGCAGAAATGTCAAGTCATGCACATATCTACTACTAGCAGGAAGAAAGAAGCCATACAGAATTCAAAATACCATATTCATGGTATTCCCTTGGTAGAAGTTGAGAAGGCAAAATATCTGGGCCTCAACCTTCACAAGAACCTGAAGTGGAATCACCATCTAGATGCCATAACTAAGAAAGCCAACTCCACGAGTAGCTTCTTGCAGAGAAATATTAGAAGTTGCCCCCTGAGCACAAGAGTATTGTGTTACAAGGCATTCGTCCTTCCGGTACTGGAATACGCCGCTGTCATTTGGGATCCTTACACCCAGAAGAACATCAAGAAAGTTGAGATGGTTCAACGTCGCTTTGCACGATTTGCCATGAAGGATTTCAGAAGAACTAGTAGTGTTACTGATATGCTGACACAACTCCAGTGGACCTCACTAGAGGAGAGAAGGGCTCAACAAAATGTCTGTATGGTCTACAGCATAGTCCACAACTTGATAGACATTCCACCAAACACCTACTTCATACAAACCACTGGTCCTTCAACCCGTGGAAATCCGGACAAGTTTCAAATACCCTACGCAAGAAACCAAGTCTACCAAAAGTCATTTTCTCCTGATGCAACTAGGCTGTGGAATGCCCTGCCATCAGAGATAGTTGGTAGCACCTCCTTAGATATATTCAAGAAGGAGGTGGCGCAGGTTAGGCTCCGCTGAGCCTAGCGCGCGATATAGTATGATAATACGCCAACGGCGGTCTGTACTTAAATTGGAAGAAGAAGAAGAAGAAGTGCGTCCATTAGAATTTGCCACTCCTATGGAGTAAATGGTCCTACCAGGACCATTTACAATACTTTGTAGATGTGGATAAAAGTATAGACTATAATTTAAAATAGGACTCAAGGAGATTAATCTAAGAAATTAAGATTACTCATTAAAGGGATAGTTGAGTTTTGGTATAGAGGGCGCTACACAAAATAATTTTTTGTGAGATAATGAGTGTCAAAATTGAAAGAGCATACAATTTTAATGACAGCATAAACTTTATTTGATAAGAATCGGTTCAGAAATGGCTGAAATATCCATAAACATTTACCATTTGTAATATTTAATAATTGCGGGGCCCCACAATTATTCGATAATTTTGAACCAGTCGTTAAAACTTTTCTTTAAATGCTTCCTCTTTTCCAAAATTTACACGAGGTTTTTAAATAGTTGTTGATTATCTCTCTATCTTATTCTAATCACTATTTCAACAAAACATCACATTCACAATATTTTATTTATTTAAAATAGTTGAAACTGATGAGTGTTTAGAGAGCGCCTTCTTGAGTTTGAACGGCTCTTTTTTTAATGATAACAGGCTTTTTACTTACCGTATTTGCTGGTGTATTAACCGCACCTTTTTCCATACATCATGGCAAGATAGGTGGAATATGAATTTCAACGCCTCCAAGTGTTCCATAATGATCATCTCAAATAAGAAAAAACCACTGACAAGGGACTATATATTCTGTGGTCAAGTCTTACAACAGGCAAGATCTCATCCATACCTGGGAATAGAAATAGACAGCAAACTGACGTGGTCAAATCAGGTCGACAAGACAGTCCTCAAAGCCAACCGGACATTAGGTTTCTTGAGGAGAAACCTCTGGTTCTGCCCAAGAGAAGTAAAAGACATCGCATATAAAACACTAGTAAGGCCTGTACTGGAGTACGCAACCTGTGCCTGGGACCCATATAGAGTAGGGCAAATAAATAAACTGGAAGCAGTCCAAAGGAGAGCAGCACGTTTCACAACTGGAAATTACCAGAGGGACAGTAGCGTCACGCAAATGCTGACCGACCTATACTGGGAGACATTGGAGCAAAGAAGGGAAAAAAGTCGATTAGTTATGCTGTATAAAATCCACAAGGAAAAGGTTGCTTTAAAGGGACAGGTCCACTTTTACAAAACGTCTGAACAGCTTTCAGTTGACGGATGGGGATCAATGTAACACGCAAAAAAAAAATCAGAGCGAACAGCCCTCTAATTTGGATTCTACGAATGAAAAACGAATGCGTCCCTCCATTTAAACTATATATCGGTCAATAAAGGAGTTCAACTGATTTAGCATAATATTACAACAATATAGTACTAATTCTCGTAAAGGTATTGTGAAGCCGACATTTGTTAACGTATGTCACGGAAAAAGATCTCAAAAAGAAAAAATATATAATTACATGCAGTCAGTTTAAGCGATGTTTGGGTATTTTGCTTGGTAAACGCTCACACATTAGCATTTATGCGCGAGTCACGTAGCTAGCGCGGGTCACGTAGGGGTCATGCATACCGATCTGGCACTCCGTGAAATCTATGTACGAACTTACTCACCGGCCGAAAATACTTATGTACCTAATTAACCGACGTCCCTCAGTTTATTCAGTTTTAGGTCTATAACTCCACGAAAAAGAGATTTCAAGCCCTAATTTTTTCAGGCATGCTATTAAATGACATTTCCTTTCATATAAGACAATAACCTCGCAACTTTTGAATTTTGGCTTGCAAAAGTGGATCTCTCCCTTTAAAGCAAGAGGACTATGTTAAGATGTCAACGGGGTCAAAAACAAGAAAAAACCACCAATACTCGATAGAAATCCCCTATGCTAGAAAGGATGTATACAAAAACTCCTTTTTCCCAAGAACAAGTAGAGCGTGGAATACACTCGACCAACAGTCTCTGCTAGCTTCATCTGCAGAGAGCTTCAGGCACACACTCTAGCATGCACTGCCTGCCCTAATAAAGTTAGCGACATGCGGAGTACCGCCCTGCTGACTACAACTTCAGAAGGTTCAGAAGGTTCAGAAGAACTTGCAAAAAGGGGGTGCGGTTCATAGCGTATTAACCGCACTTTTTTCATACTGAAAAACTTGCAAAAAGGGGGGTGCGGTTAATACACAGGTGCGGTTTATACACCGGCGAATACGGTAGTCATTTGTAATGTGTCATTCCTTTTGTCTGAGCATGGTGGAGTTATAACTGTGTTAAGCCCGGCGCAGACAGAGCCGACTCGACCCGATCCGACTGGTTTCAATCAGGCTAGACGTGGGCCCGGTCGGTCTGATCCGTTTCATCGTGTTGAATTGGCCACAACTAGCATCCGACTGTCTTTCGACTGGCAAAATGTGTGTCGCAAGTAGGTAGTCGCAAGGCACTGAAAACTGAGCCGATCCGAATGAAAACCAGTCGAATCGGCTCTGTCTGCAGAGGGCTTAACTGTTAGTTTGTAATGTAGGCTAATACTTGTAATACTAATAGCACTGCAGGTTTTGCCTTTTGCCTTGGTTACTAAAATTAAGTTCAACCAAAACTCAACTTTCCCTAGTTTTAGTTTAAGTTTAACTGTTTTCTGTTAAACGTCAACTCCAAGTGCCTAACCAAGAGTAGACAGTGAAAATGTAAGACAATTAGACAAGTTAACTGTATTCTGTAAGTGTAACTTAGGCTAGCATTTATCTGTTTAATTATTCCTTTAAAAGTTTAATATTTATAATTTACTTTTTTAGTCTTTAAATTTTAGTTAATCAGTTAATTAATACATTTCACTAAAGTACTTTGCAGTAATGTAATTGTTTTCTATTGAAAAGTAAGACCCCTCTCATACAGTTTATAGTTTTAAATGGCTTGGCTTTCCTGGCGAACAATACTAATCTGAACAATGATGCTGTTTTTACTAGCGATGTGACTGTCCGGATCCAATTCTGAGATTCTGTACTCACCCCGGCCTCTCGTGCCACTTTTGCTCCGTGCAGAACTCCCGGGTCCAGCGGCGTCGATATCCGCTGACCGACCGATGGCTGCAGGTGGTCTAACAACCCCGAAGGTTGCGCCCTGCCTCTTTCGGGGTGTGTCTTTTTTCCTTTTCTTCGCACTGCCGCCGCTAAAACTCTCAGTTTGGAGAGTCCTTGGCATATTAATCGTTAGAAGAACTTATTAATTTATAAAGTAAAACAACATCGACGATCGTACGAAAAATTGAGCGTGCCGCGGCTTCAGAAGTTTTAAGGTCACGTGACAACGCTAACTAAGCGCTAGTCTTGAATTCACACGCTCATATGTTTACTCTTTTTTTTAAAATGGAAATCGGGTGGAAATCTCAATGGAAATTGAGTCTCCCTGATATCACATTACGTATATTGTACATGTATTCATTCAAGTGCCCATTATAACAAACGCAACACCCGTAAAACGTCGCCACCAAGCTGCAATCATACCACAGAGAGCTGCACTGGAAGTGGTGGTGGGGGAATCGGTGTCCCCCCCCCCCCCCCCCCCCCACTAGCTAGTACCTCCCTCAGAGAAAAAAAAATTAAGAGCACGATACATTTTGCACATGAACCCCGGCCAAACCCCTTTCAAACTAATAAGTCACCCGCCCTTTATAGGTTTATAGACACCTTCTCCTCAAAATTCCTGAATATAGTGCATGGCCAACCCAGATAGCAATTTAACGTTTATGTAACGTTACCATATGGTTTACATTATATTATAATAACGTTTACTGGATAACGTTACATTATGGTTAGTTTGCTCATTGATTTAACGTTAATGTAACGTTAACATTTACGTTAACATGATAACTAAATATGAACGTTATGCCAACGTTAACTGGATAACGTTACATTATGGTTAGTTTGCTCATTGTTTTAACGTTATTGTAACGTTAACATTTACGTTAACATTGTAACTAAATATGAACGTTATGCCAACGTTTACTGGATAACGTTACATTATGGTTAGTTTGCTCATTGTTTTAACGTTATTGTAACGTTTACATTTACGTTAACATTGTAACTAAATATGAACGTTATGCCAACGTTTACTGGATAACGTTACATTATGGTTAGTTTGCTCATTGTTTTAACGTTATTGTAACGTTTACATTTACGTTAACATGATAACCAAATATGAACGAAAAATTAACTTAAAATCATATGGCAAATGTGTCGGATAAATATATATATACTTACAGACGTGCCTATACCTAGTCTTACATTATAACATTCCTAGTCCTATTCCTAATCCTAATCCTATTCCTATTCCTATGCCTTATCCTACACTCGCTACATATCAAGTCTTCATCCACTCAGCTATATATATCCTAGCTTATGTGAGAATATTTTGTTTATGGTTAGTATTTTGATAAAGTCGAATATATTTTATAATATTTAAAAGTATTTACATTGATGAATCATGAGAACAAACATTTAATATGTTTGTTAGATAAGTTAATTACATTTATTTAAAACAATGAGTCAATAATAGCATTGGATGAATTTTAAACAATCAAATTACTCGAAATTTATGCTTAATTTGCAGTCAATAATTGCTCATGAATATTCATGAATAACAACCAGCGTTGATCCAACGTTGATTCAACGTTGATCTAACGTTTCAGATTTTTTCAGATTCAGATTCAGTTTATTCAAACCATAAAACAAAAGTAAAACATAAATGGCAGTTTGATAATCAAATATACAAAATGGTTTTGGACCCCATAGAAGCAGGAGTTTGTAAATTGGGGCCCTTTTACAAGTTTCTAGAGAAGTAATAATGGTAGGATATGTCATCATTCACACCACACACACACATATAAATGGCAGTTTGATAATCAAATATACAAAATGGTTTTGGACCCCATAGAAGCAGGAGTTTTTAAATTGTGGCCCTTTTACAAATTATACAATTCTAAGGAAGTAATAATGGTAGGTAGGTCATCATTCACACCATACACACACACCATTCACTCAAGCCAGGGGTGTCGATCCGTTTTTGAGATTGGGGGGGGGGGGGGCGGTTTTAAAATTGTATAAAATAGTGAACCTACTCATAACGTATTTTAAAAGGGCATAGCGAGGAAAAGACTGAGCCTTGCATGAGATAGATCTGCGTGATCATGTATACTATAGAGCCATCGATATAGTCTAGGGCATTGGGCTCCCATGAAACTAAGCAAAAGCGTCAACAATTTCTCAAAAGCATAGGGGAGACATTGCGAGGAAACGAAGCGACCTAGCGGGGAAGGGTGTGGTAGGGGGTGTCCCCCTCCCACAGTAGGGAGCTTTTGTATTTTTGGGCGGGAAATTGTGCGATTTGGTGCACACCTGAGACAGAAATTTCACGTAATATGAAGTATAGGTATGGAACCAAACATACATAATGACAAAGGTAGGGGGACACTCTGCTCCTTTTTCAAATGTGGGGGAACATGATATTCCAATTTGATTTGCGTTCAGCGCATATGTACCGAGATTATTTTATTTTCTGTAACGGTGTGCTATCTATCGATGAGGGTTTAATAAACTTCGTTTGAGAAATTACGGTGCCCAACACATTTAAAAAGGTGAGATCCCGCAACCCAAATGAAACAGTCCTTTTTCAAACTAAAAAACGGCTATTTTGAAGATTTATTATTGATAAATGTGTCTTTCCCCTCTTTGGCATTATATCACTCGATATTTTTCTTCCTCATTTTCGGAATTATTGGGGGCGAAATGATATGTTCCCCCCCCCCCCCCCCCCCAATATTTTCATGGGGGGGGGGGGGCGACCGCCCCCTGCCCTCCCCCAAGATCGACACCCCTGACTCAAGCCCACATCGTGGGCACTGCTATGAATACAAGAAGAGAATAGAAGGAGCGAAGAGGGGGATAGGAAAAAACGAAGATAAAGACAAAGGTGAAATAGAAGAGCAAGTGAAAGTATTGGCATACATCCTAATTCCAACAGATAATTTTGTAATCATATTTTTATGCAAGAGTTTTTTAACCATGCTGCAAATTAAATAACCTAATTTTCCTATTTCAAAGCTAGATAACAACACATGTATGTTTAATGTCGACTAATGTTTCACCTTAATGACTATTGTCTAGTAATGCTAATCCGTGAAATTTTGTCCAATACCTTTGCAATGATGAGTGTCTAATATAGCCTTAAATATTACATAATTCCAACAATGAAGTATTTTAACAAGGGTGAACAAGCGTGGACAAACAACGTAGTTCGAACAAATAAAGAGCAATTAGCCTCAATTCAAAAGGGCACTTTATCCACTTGTGGTATTTTTGAGTAATTTTAGGTTTTTTATTAAACCACTTAAATGTCCACCGAAAATAAAAAATAAAACATTTATGTAACGTTACCATACGGCATGCCGTTTACAATAAATTGTATTTACCATGTTTACATTATGGTTTGTTTGCTCATTGCGTTTACGTTATTGTAACGGGTAGTTTAGTTTGGGTAGAGAGGGCGCTGCACATCACAATTTTTTTGGTGAGGTAATGAAAAACTAAGTGTCGAACATGCAATTTTAATGGCAGAATAAACTTTATATGGTCAAAATTGACCCAGAAACGGCTGAAATATCAATAAATATATCTGATCTTATAATTATTTGGGGCCCAAATAATTAGATGATTTTTAGAAAAAAATAAAAAATGCTTGCACTTTTTCAAAAATGTTCAAAAGCGTTTTTTAAATAGTTGTTGATTATCTCGTTATTTAATCATTATATCAATAAATCATCACATGCATAATTATGTATGAAAAATGGTTGAAACCAATGCCTTTTTTAAAAAGCGCCCTTTTGTGTTTTAATGGCTCTTTTTGATTGACAACAGGCTTTTTACTTAGTCGTTTGTAGTTTTGTATACCTTTCGAGCATGGTGCACTGAGTTATATTATATATAACGTTACATTATGGTTAGTTTGCTCATTGATTCTACGTTATTGTAATGTTAACATGTACGCAAAAACATGATAACTTAATATGAACATTATACCAACGTTTACTAGATAACGTTACATTATGGTTAGTTTGCTCATTGTTTTTACGTTATTGTAACGTTGACTTTTACGTTAACATGATAACTAAATATGAACGTTATGTCAACATTAATTGGATAACGTTACATTATGGTTAGTTTGCTCATTGATTTTACGTTATTGTAACGTTAACATTTACGCAATAACTGGATAACTAAATATGAACTTTATGCCAACGTTTACTAGATAACGTTACATTATGGTTAGTTTGCTCATTGTTTTTACGTTATTGTAACGTTGACCTTTACGGTAACATGATAACTAAATATGAACGTTATGCCAACATTAATTGGATAACGTTACATTATGGTTAGTTTGCTCATTATTTTAACGTGATGGTAACGTTAACATTTACGCAATAACATTATAACTAAATATGAACATTATGCCAACGTTTACTAGATAACGTTAAATTATGGTTAGTTTGCTCATTGTTTTTACGTTATTGTAACGTTGACCTTTACGGTAACATGATAACTAAATATGAACGTTATGCCAACATTAATTGGATAACGTTACATTATGGTTAGTTTGCTCATTGTTTTAACGTTATTGTAACGTTAACATTTACGCAATAACATGATAACTAAATATGAACATTATGCCAACGTTTACTAGATAACGTTACATTATGGTTAGTTTGCTCATTGTTTTTACGTTATTGTAACGTTGACCTTTACGTTTACATGATAACTAAATATGAACGTTATGCCAACATTAATTGGATAACGTTACATTATGGTTAGTTTGCTCATTGTTTTAACGTTATTGTAACGTTAACATTTACGCAATAACAGGATAACTAAATATGAACATTATGCCAACGTTTACTAGATGACGTTACATTATGGTTAGTTTGCTCATTGTTTTTACGTTATTGTAACGTTGACCTTTACGGTAACATGATAACTAAATATGAACGTTATGCCAACATTAATTGGATAACGTTACATTATGGTTAGTTTGCTCATTGTTTTAACGTTATTGTAACGTTAACATTTACGCAATAACATGATAACTAAATATGAACATTATGCCAACGTTTACTAGATAACGTTACATTATGGTTAGTTTGCTCATTGTTTTTACGTTATTGTAACGTTGATCTTTACGTTAACATGATAACTAAATATGAACGTTATGCCAACATTAATTGGATAATGTTACATTATGGTTAGTTTGCTCATTGTTTTAACGTTATTGTAACGTTAACATTTACGCAATAACATGATAACTAAATATGAACATTATGCCAACGTTTACTAGATGACGTTACATTATGGTTAGTTTGCTCATTGTTTTTACGTTACTGTATAACGTTGACCTTTACGGTAACATGATAACTAAACATGAACGTTATGCCAACATTAATTGGATAACGTTACATTATGGTTAGTTTGCTCATTGTTTTAACGTTATTGTAACGTTAACATTTACGCAATAACATGATAACTAAATATGAACATTATGCCAACGTTTACTAGATAACGTTACATTATGGTTAGTTTGCTCATTGTTTTTACGTTATTGTAACGTTGACCTTTACGTTAACATGATAACTAAATATGAACGTTATGCCAACATTAATTGGATAACGTTACATTATGGTTAGTTTGCTCATTGTTTTAACGTTATTGTAACGTTAACATTTACGCAATAACATGATAACTAAATATGAACAGTATGCCAACGTTTACTAGATAACGTTACATTATAGTTAGTTTGCTCATTGTTTTTACGTTATTGTAACGTTGACCATTACGGTAACATGATAACTAAATATGAACGTTATACCAACATTAATTGGATATCGTTACGTACATTATGGTTAGATTGCTCATTGATTATACGTTATTGTAACGTTAACATTTACGCAATAACATGATAACTAACTATGAACATTATGCCAACGTTTACTTGATAACGTTACGTTATACGTTACACTAACCGTTAAATTTAACACCAGAGCTAATCAATACATAACATTATTATAACGTTTGTCTTTTATCCGTTAACTATTACACCAGAACTAATCAATATAATAACGTTACTACAATGTTTGTCTTTTAACCATTTAATCAAACACAAAAGCTATCCAATGCATAACATTACTACAACGTTGGTATTTTAACCATTCAATTTAACACCAAGGCTAACCAAAATATAACTTGACAACAACGTTGGTCTTTTAACCGTTAAATTAAACACCGGTGCTAATCAATATGTAACGTTATTACGATGTTTATATTTTAACTGTTACATTAAACAGAAAGGCAAATCAGTATATAACGTCACTACAACGTTGGTCTTTTAACCATTAAATTAAACACAAAAGCTAATTACTTAATAACGTTACCACAACGTTTTTCTTTTAACCGCTAAATTAAACAACAAAGCTAACCAAAATATAAATTTACAGCAACGTTTGTCTTTTAACCGTTAATTCAAGAACCAAGCTAACCAAAATATAACGTTACTCCTACGTTTGTCAGTCTTAACCGTTAGATTAAGCACCAAAGGTAACGAAAATATAACGTCACCACAACGTTGGTATTTTAACCGTTAACTATGCACCAAAGCTAACAGATATGTAACGTTACTACAACGTTGTAACAGCAATGGTAACCAAAAATCAACCAAAACAACCATATTCTAACGTTAGAATAACGTCTACCTGTTATCTGGGAAGGAGTTTAACAAACAAGTATAATGTAATGTAATATAAAAGTATAATACATGTAATGATGTAGGACCATTTACATACAGATAATGGCTGTGGTGATTATCACTTTCACCCATCCAACAACTTAGTTTACGACCACCACCACCACCAACACATACACTTGCACCACACCACCACCAACACCTATATATATATACACCATCACTAGTCACCACCACTACCGACCACCACCACCTGTCCACCGACACCACCATAAAGTTCACCGTGCACCACAAAACATCTTCAAGAAAATCAAAAGGTGCAAACTAGACTTATGGTGAGGTGCATGCATGTGGTAATTGTATTGTTACAAATACAAGTGGAACACAATTTTCTGTGTACTTCTCGTGGATCTAATAAACTTCAATCATGATGCGTGGTCGTCGATCTAACGTAGGTTTTCTACACACATCATTGCAAACGTAAGCCGCACGCACGTGCATAGCAGGATTGTATTGCACTGATTTCACCCGTGCGCGTCCATCGGTGAGATGCATAATTGCATGCAGGTGCTAGCTCGGCGGAAAATGTTTGCGCGCGACAGCCAAAACTGGAGAAGCTCGCGCAATTGATCTATTATTAACGCGGTAGAGTTGCCGGTGAGTGTTTATTTTGAGCTTGTAGACCACCCTTAAAATCGCCCAAATGATGCAAACTCATCACTTGAACGAATGCTAGAAGGATGTCTCATCTTCCTTCGAATCTGATGGCGTAGCAGGTAATGTATTTTTTGTGAGAATTTAATCTGAAAACGTAAAAAGTGACATTTTAAGTGTGTATTTGTATATTTACAACTGTGTAACGTGTGTCTGAATGGTGAATAACTTGAAGGTAATAACCGGTCACAATGTTTTTGGAGTTTGGCGGATAATGACATGATCATGAATGATTTAGAAGGCTCTTAAGAAGTGTGGTGATAATGTTCTGTTGTGTTTTTTAATTGGCAATCAGTAAATTGTTACTATTGCACGTTTTATTAACCAATCGTATTTATATATTTGATTTAAATAATGATAATCTGTAAAAAAAAAAATTGTTATAATAATGTTGTGACTCAATTAAATGAAATTGAAATAATCGAAGACATAGTTATATATCTACTGGCTAATGTCGGTCCTACTAATTAGCGCAAACAAGCACGAACAGGATTTATACATATACATTGCGCAGTAAATCCCGTTCGTGCTTGTTCGCGGTAATTACTAAAGTATTTACTACGAACAAGTGCATACGAACAGGAAATTTGTTTGCAGTAAATAGCTTGTTCGTGCTAATTAGTACTTAATGGTAGGACCCGCTAATGTTAAATTAAACATGATTAGTAAGCTATATTACAATTTAAAAATAAAAGCCGTTGAGCATATTTAATGTGCTAGAAGTAGAAAAACATCCAGAAACATTGAGTCATTCTAAATCTTGTTAAAGAAAAAAATATGTCAATGACAATATGATAAAAGTCATATTAATAGAGGCGCACGTTCGCACAGTGATCGTCCTTAAAAACAAGGATATCCTTGTAAACTTAACCAGGACGAATTGTATCAGCAAAAATGAGGATCGTCCTCTTTTTCAGGGATGTTTTTTTTCTGTTATCAGGTTATGAAAGTGACATTTTAAGACTTGCCAGTATCCACACAACACTACATTGTAATGCTGCACTATACGGGAACAATGTGGGACAGTACAAAAAAAGTTTGTCAAAATTTCACACAAAATTCTTATCTTAAATTCAACAAAATCAATCATGAATGGCCCTAAAAATGATACAAGTGTTATATGAACTTACCAAAATGGTCCAAATTATTCTTCAAATGTCGAAAAAAATGGAAAATCTGCAGTTTTGGAAAATAAAAAGACTGAGAAAATCTCAGTCGTGATCCCTCTCGAAAGTGTTGCTGCTATCTGGATGACTGTCATGTATTTCCCGCAAGCTTCCCACACCACACGTGTTACCGTATCCGAATTCTGACACGGCGTATCCGAATTCAGATATGGCGTATCCGAAATCGGATACGGCGGGCATGCTTGCAGATCGCGAGTTGGCTTGTTTTGGACAATAATAAGCGGCCTCCGCATGTTGCGGGCGGGCTTTCTTTGTTTACGATGGGACATCGAGCAGGAAGAGAAAGAAATGGAACTTATATGACGATTTTTGTAAGTATGACTTATCATTTTGAAAATGAAATTTTGTACAATAAATCATAAAATCAGCTTCAATCTAGGTATGCAATTTTTTACTTTAGATATGCTGTTCTTTTCTCTCTGTTTGTAGTTCAAATTGTGTCCCGTAGATTTTTACCACTGTGAGCAGTAAATGGTCCATCAGGACCATTTACAATACATTGTAGATGTGCCAGTATCATAGTATGGTCCTAAATTCAACAATCTTGAAAGGTAGATTGATTGTCTTCAACTAGTTTAAAGTTGTAACTTTTAAGTGTGTTCAAGACTTCAAGTGCTTAACTAGGTCATTTGAAATAAGTTCAGCTGATAAATGCAAGAAGGTAATTATTTTTCTAACTCTTTATTTGCAGAGATACACATTTATTTCTGTCTTGAAATAAAGAGGATCTCCATTTTCAGATGATAGATTATAGCAAAGTCTAACAAAAATGTTGAAACAAATTTCATAATCAAATACAATAATGTCAAATTTCCAGATATGCCAGTTAAATCAGGTTTGTTGAGTTGAACAATTTACACTATTACACTACAGTCACTAGTGCTGTAACTGACCTTGATGATCGGATCGTTTGATCGGATCGGCAAAATTTTATCGATCTTCGAAATCGGATCGATGATCGGGATCGGATGATCGGCTATTAAAAAAAAAAAAAAAAAAAAAAAAAAAAAAAAAAATCGTTTTTTTTTCTTTGGAAAATGATCCCCAAAAAACACAATTTGGGAATATAAATGAATACCAAAGCAACATATATTCATATTAATAAGCCCAAGGTAATCTTGTACGGGTATGCTTTCATTTCAAACTGATTACCTCTTCTTTTACAAAATTACTCACGCCGATTTTGAGCTTAGTCCCATGTGATTAATTTGGCGTAACCTTTCAGAAACACATGGGACTAAGCCCAAAATCGGCGCGAATAATTTTGTAAAAGGAGAGGTAATCAGTTTTAAATGAAAGCATACCCATACAAGATTACCTTGGGCTTATTAATATGGATATATGTTGCTTTGGTATTCATTTATATTCCCAAAATATGTTTTTTGGGATCATTTTCCAAAGAAAAAAAAAACTGATTTTTTTATTTTTTTTATTTTTTTTTTGCCGATCCGATCTTCCGATTTTTTCTGCATGATCGGAAATCGGCAAAAACGGTCCGATCATGTATGATCGGATCGTGATCGGCATGCCGATCCGATGATCGGTTACAGCATTACACACTAACTTTTTTCTCTGCTGGCCCATTTGGGCAAGTAAAGTCATAACTTTTCCAATTTTACTTGCCCAAACAGATATTGTACTTGCCCTGTTTCTACTATTTGACATTTTTCCTTTGTAATTAAACAAATTATTTAGCAACCAAACTAGACCATCTGTGAAATTTGACTTGCCCGCCTTGCCTGGCATCAATTTTACTTTTAATAGGGCAAGTGCTAGTGTCGAGCCCTGCTTAAAGGGGTCGGACTCCTTGCCAGTTCTCCTTGACTCAACTGATGGATCCTGTGGAGTATCCAAGTAGAAGAAGTGTTATCCTCTATTCAGTAGGGGGACCATACTCTGCAATCAATTTCTTACACAATTTCATAGTCATACACGTTTATTGTTCAGATTTTGATTTTTGATAGATGTAGATCTAGCTAGATCTATGGTTGTGTAGATCAGGCCTTGAGCAGGCTTCACAGAAAATGGTGTGTTTTCTGTTCTACACGAATTTAATGACGTAATCATTCTAATGAATGATACCTCGGTACAAACTATGTAAATATTTGTAAGTATGAGTGCGTATTTGCGTAACATATTTTGCATAAGTCCCATGTATTATGACAGTGTTTAAATGAAAAGTGATTATGACAATGTTTAGTTACAAATGTACATGTATTGCTGAAAGTCTTTTCTTTCCCTGTTTTTTCTCTAGCTCACCCGGCTTCAAAGCCTGTTGAGCCACGATTGGTCCCAATTGGTCAAGAGTCAAGTCACACAAGTCGCCATTTTGGTGACAAAAAAGGTCATTGATGATTGGTCATCTGTCCGTCTGTCCTGAGAAGTGTCTCTCAGTCTGTCCAACTGATTGACCGCTGGCAAGGTTTGCATTGCCCGTCACACAAGTCCGTCCCAATGTCCGTCAGAATGAAAACACAGCCAAAGGCGGTAAGGCTTTGTCGCAAGAAATGACCGTCGTATAATCGCCTTCCTTTGAAGTCGTGCAAGACTATTTGCTGCGCAGCTGGCCACGTTAGCTCGGCCAGCCCTTTGTGACTGTGCAGTGTCACAAAGTTTGCAAGCTACAGCTATTTTGCATTTTACCGTTTTGCCTGGTAATGTGATGTGATTTGTATGCAATGATTGATATCAACTTCTGTTGAATACCTATTCATGAAAGTTCTGTGTAATTTTATTATACATGTTAGTCAGTTAGTGTCAATTTGATAAGTATCACAACATAGTCTTGTGTTTTCTGTCGTGTTTGAATTCAATTGATAGATATTCACATGTATGGGAAATGAGAATGTAATAAAAGAGTATTCACTGTTAGTCCCAATACTTTACTTTCAAGTTACAAGATTTGTATGCCTTTACATTTGATAATCTCATTTTGTTATGAAATTTGATTGTCAATTTATATTGTCTAATTATTGATCATATTATTAGTATTGGAAGATCCTGTTCAAACTTCAAAGTTCTGGATACGAGTAGTAGATTAAATCAAGAAGAAGAAAACGGTGATTAACTCACCCTGTGTTGCTTTATCTATTTTCCGTTGCTGTAATTAGGTGGTGGCCCATAGAGGTCGCCCCAGGAAGGTCAAGGTAGACAGTATGGCGCCCTCGTCTGTTGAATCCCGAGAAACGAGGATGGAAGGAGTAGAGGAGGATGAGGTGCTGTGCAAGCAGTGCATGGGAAGAGGGGAGAGGAATGCGATGCGGTATCTTCAGATCAACGACGAGGTGGCCGTCTTTGTGTGTGACGAGGAAAAGGTACGTGGTTTTCTTACCAATCTTGAGGTGGAAGAATCACGTGGTACATGATCAAAGGAAGGTCAACACACTAGAAGGGAAGGAGAACACACTATCTGCAGAGTAATAATGAAGTGCCTGACTATGTGAGTGTGTGTGTGATGGTGAATAGGTTCAGTACAGGAAGGCTCCGCGGCCCGCGCTCATTTTTAGGTCGGGCAGTGAAATAATTTCCTCTTGAAGAATGCTTTTCAATTCAGTGTTATGATAGACATGTATGATGTATGGAACTGCACATTATAAAACAAAAATTGGTCATTTGGTATAAATATCTAATTTTATCTTTACGCTCTGTCTTTTCACAGTGTACTTCCTTGCCGAGCTTGGCACCCGGCTCTCAACTGGTCGTAGAGCGGCGAGCAGCTGACTTCACCTACCTCAGAAGGCGGAAGAGGAGAGCCACCAGCCTGCCTTCCAGTAACTGTAATCCTCCTGCCGCCAACCCGAAGTCTACCTCTGTTCTGGAGAGTGATCGCACATTGGGGGACTCGGTTAAACAGCAGAGGGTGTCGGATAACCAAGCAAAGATGATGGTCTCCTCACCACTGCCTGCTCTACAGGTCCTTCAGTGGCCGAGCGAAGGACGCCTCTGCTGGCTGGATGTGTCCATGCTCCTCTTGGTGCAGTGCGGTAGCCTTCGAAGATGTCATCAGGCACTGGGTGCAACGTCCCTCTTGAGGCAGCTGTGCGATGGCTTTGATGAAGCCCAGAGCATGGCAGCAAACGGACTGCTCTCTGGCCAAACTAATAAAACCTCTGCCAGTGGCGCTGACAGCAATATACGCCGCCATTCAATTGGACAAACCCATAGTCAAACCCAGGGACAACTTTCCTATGCAACTGAGGCGGATAATTCCCGCAACTTGTTAAGCGGTAGATCTTTCTTTGACTTTCTTGATGCTGACAATGCAGAGGCCACTCTCACTACCGATGCCATTCATCAACAGCTGGATGCAATGCACCTCTCAAATCCCTCGGCCCAGACAACAGAGGTCAAGGGAGACACCCTCAGTACTATTTCTTCAAACCTTGCAGCTGCCATTGACCTCCTACGGAAGAAACGGCAAGAACTGTTTGACGCGATCAAGCCCAGGATGGGTTGCGAGGAGGGGAGGGACGACTGTCCCGTGACGGCTCTGCCGACGATCCTGCGTCGGGACGGACCCACGGAGGAACACTTCACCACCCGCTACCGCAAGGAGTTCTACTGCTTCTCCTGTGGCTTCACCAACGTCACCATGTAAGTTGCCTTTGTAAGCCTGATATAACAGGCATCTATCAATACAAATCAATTCATGATTGAATGAAAAGCTTTCTGAAACACTTATCACTTGTAGTAAAAAATAAATGAGCAAAGGTGACAAGATCCGACATTAATTTTTCCCTTTTCACTAGGTACACATTTTTCTTCACATGCTATCTTACATTCAGAAGAATCTTGAAATCTTGGTGTATGACTGAAGTCTCAAGTATCACTTTTGAACAAAATCTCTTGAAGATAATCGATCAAATTTACTCAAGATGGAAATACAGTATATTTAGGAAGAAACAGCACTCCACAAATTCAGTACAGTAGTAGAGATTTGACAAAAAACAACAACATAAATGGTACAAATTCTTGCGACTAAAATTAAAAATGAGTGTGCCCCCCAAACAAAATTCACATCAAGCTATGCAGCCGGACAAAAGAGTGCTACCCTTTTTTGCTACCAATTGTTTCTATTTATTCATATTGCGGTGATAGGAACATGTTGCCTTTATTATTAAACCATTTTAACTAAATTTTTGATTTTCTTTAACCATTTAGTATTACTAGCAGATCATAAAAACATATTGCAATAACTTTTCTCTTTCTATTTATCTGTTGTAATCAAGTCACCGGAACGTGTTGCTCTAGCTCTAACAAGTACTACGAGTGAGTTCAGTATGCAGACACCCACCATGCACCATCCATGTCCCCAGTCAGATCAGACGTTTCGTCTTTAACCATTGCAATAACCTTTCTTTATATTTACTCTTTGTAATCCAGTCACCGGAACGTGTTGCTCTCTCTGACGAGTACTACGAGTGAGTTCAGTATGCAGGCACCCACCATGCACCATCCATGTCCACAGTGTCAGTTGCCATGGCAAATCAGCTGTATCGTCTTTAACCATTTAGAAATATGAACAGATTCTATTAACAGAGATTGTAATTTCCCTTCTTTATATTTGCTCTTTGTATTCCAGTCACCGGAACGTGTTGCTCTCTCTGACGAGTACTACGAGTGAGTTCAGTATGCAGACACCCACCATGCACCATCCATGTCCCCAGTGTCGGGCGCCAGGGCAGATCAGCCGTATTGTCTACCACAGGTAAGGGACAAAAATGAATTTCTTTTCTTCTTTTTTTTTTCATCCAGTTTTTTATTGAAATACAACTCGGCAAAGAGACAAAATGCACTTCCCTGTTCCAGTTCCATTTTTCAAAAGGGAATAATTTCTATTATATCCTACATGAATGAAATCCTGTTCAGTGATTGGTCTACATAGCGTCATGTGACCAAACATAGTAATGCCCATGGAGAAAAATGTGCTATGCGGGACGTCATTCATGGTATAGTAAATGCTATACCATGAATGACGTCATAGACGCCGGGTGATCATATTGAGCCCATAGAGATGCGTGTTATAGCTTGCGAAAGATGATCGATAGTTACTTTATCAAATTGGTAACCTTTTAGGGCAGATCAACCTTGTTGTCTACCACAGATTAGCACTGTCTCAGTGCCACAAAAAAATATATTTTTGGCAGGGAAAAATTTAATTTATTTTGCAGGGTACTCATTTATAAACCTGGGATCGAGGGCAGCAAATTGCAGATAAGTTTTTTTTGAACTCGGTACATTGTTGACTTTTCCTCAATTATGAATACATGGGCAATTATTTAAAGATAAAGTGCATAGTTTTGTTGAGGCTTAAAGCTCAGAATAGCTTCTTGTTTCGTGGTAGGAATTTGAATAACAAGAGAAATAAAATAACAGTAGAATTCTAACTGTTTTCACAATTATTTTCAATTTTCAGCATTCCTGCCTGCCCGCTAGTGCACTTCAGCCACGGCCTGGTTGCAAGGGAAGGGTCGTCTTCGTTGCCACGGGAGTTCAAACACCAGGGTTACACGTATCACCTGACCTGCGTTGTCCAGTACAAGCGAGATCCAGACCACTTCATCATCTGGATCAGAGATCCTGCAAGTAAGTACAGATTGATTTTGAAAATGAAATACAAAATATTCAAAAGTGCCAAGCAGGGCTCTACACGTCACTACTACTTGCCCAATTGCCTAGCGGAATGAAAAAATTGATGTCCGGGGAAAGTATGACTTCATCAATTCTTTAGTTTTGTTGACCTCTGACCTTAGATAACATAACCCTAATACAATCTTTTGTGTTAGGCCTGAAAGACTTCATCATATGCAAGTCATGTATGAAGTACACATCATCATACCTCTTATACTTACTAAAAACTTAGTTTGGCAACTCACATTTCTGTTCAACTAGGAGGGCAAAACATGTTATTTCTTACATGTAAATCTCATCTAGAAACAAGCACAAAATGTTGCCAAGCAGATCAAACTTGGCACAATTAACTAGTCTCTTGTTTCACATTGATATTTGGGGCAAGTGAATGATCTGTTCGGAAAAGCAACATTTGAAAAATTTGGATTTTACTATTTAGGACAGGATGATAGATATGCCTGATGGTAAGAGTGGAAGGGTAGACAATTCATTGCAGTGATTAGAATGAAAAATAATTAGTTTTCATGAATCATTTAAAAAATACATTTTCCATAGGATTTGTATACAAATCACTTAAAATTATGATTTCTAGAATGACATCCTCTTACAAAAGATCATGTATCTTCATAATATCATTCGTGCTTGTTGTAAATTTTGTCTCAGATGTGCAAAATTACAAAGTGGCTCAACAATATCTTTGTATGTTGTGAAATGTTGAGGGGGCAAATATGGCCCACTACCCATTTGATATCATTTATAGGT
Source organism: Echinarachnius parma (assembly GCA_037951105.1). Lineage (NCBI taxonomy): Eukaryota > Metazoa > Echinodermata > Echinoidea > Clypeasteroida > Echinarachniidae > Echinarachnius > Echinarachnius parma. The sequence goes on from JBAMJV010006497.1 coordinate 45,868, forward strand.
AATGGCAGCAAATAATTTACCTTTCGGTTCAAACTTTTGTCACAGACTGCCTTTAAAGATAAACATTTATCACATTGCTAACGATGTGCATTTCTTCTTCTTTCTCTTCTTTCTTTTTGTCTGTAGGGGAGATGTGGCTAGAATGCAATGACCTGTCTTCTCCCCTGTGCCACTGGACGAGCCAGGAGCCTCCCATCCCTCCATCCCAGGTCCACATCATGGGCTGGGAGAGGGAGGGAGGACACTGCAAGGCGTGCGTCTCCCTGCAGGAGCAGATGGTGGAGATCCAGGAAACTCCAGTCCCTATGGACACTCGTGTAGCTGCTGCAGGAGCACCTGGCAACCCGGCTTCAAGGATGGGCGCTATGGAAGGGGCTAGGATGTCAGGAATTGGCGGAAGTAGCATGTTTGCACCGGTGCGGAAGGAATCCAGACCTGTGATTGTCGGCCGGAGCCCATCGCCGCTGACAACAGCAGGTAATAGACTAACTGGGTACAAGACGGCAGTTGGGAAGTCCTCGCTATCTGCAGCAACCCTCACGGCTCGGTCCGTTGCATCCCGGTCAGTCCCAGGCCTGCTCTCGATTGGGACTCCACCGCATTCGCCAGAGTTCAGCAAGACTGCCAACACATCTCCACCTGGCGCTAAAGTAAATCAGCAACATTCTGGGTCGGCAAGTATACAAGACATTGGGGCAATGTGGAGTAACTTAAAAGACAAACGGTCAGAACCGTCCAACCCCAAAACACCTTTCAGAGATAACATTCCATATGCCATTGCAAAGAACTTCATTTCTGAGGGCACCGGTAACAAACCGACGAGAAATACGAGGGGCAGTTTATCGAGAGACTTTGGAAAGATCCCCAAACAGATCATGAACTGGCAACAGACGAAGCGGGACACGCTGTCGCCCACACGGGCATCCTCCCCAGACATTGGCCAGTCAACACCCATCAGCTTCTCCGTCGCCAAGATGCTGCGCACGCTGAATCCCCAGATACCGCCGAGATACGTAAAGAAGAAAGAGCAGGTGGGTGCGAACGCTCCCCCTAAAGGTCGACCTCCGACCCCTCCACCCAAGAAGATCAAGAGGGTGCGGCTCCCGAGGCGCAAGTACGACACCTTCTGCTCCTTCAAGCAGAATGCGGGCAAGTTCTCTGGCTACATGAAGAAGGACGATGAGCAGGGTCCGGGTGGAGGAGAGAACGGTCCTGGAGACCAGGAGAAGGAGGACCAGTACCAGTCCAGCGTGCTCCTCACTCCCTCCTCCTCCGTCTCCAGCCCCAGCGCGTGCTCCGAGTCCAGTCTCCACAACGAGAACTCCTGCATGGCCACCATCATGGAGCAGATGGACCCTCGAGCCGTGGACGACTCCTCCCAGGATCTCTCCAATACCATGGATGCCCTGTGCAGGGCCCTGGAAATCACGTCGCAGAATGTGGCACAACCGGCAGCGCAGTCCTCTTCTCAGTCGTCCGCCTTCTTGGATGACTTCAACTTTCTTGAAGAAATGCTGAGATGATGATGGGCTTAATATCCCTTAATAATAAGTATTTGTTGTTGGATTGTCTAGATAATTTTCAGTGCTCAAAGTTAGCACACGCAGGCTGGCCCTAAATAACCGATGCAGAATTTGTAATGATTTTTTCTTTGTTTGGTGTGACCAGATTCGGGTTTCGGGCCAGTAGAATTTGAAAAAAATCTTGTTTTTACTTGGCAAGGCAAAAAAGTTAATTTCTAGCATTGAAAAAAAAAAAAAATTTAAATCTCTAATGTACCATAGAGGCCTTGTGATGTGATCTGTATATGCTGCAGACTGTTGCAAACCCTCAGCATCGTATTCTCAATTGGATGACTTTTAACATTCTTGAAACACCCGTGAGATGATAATGATGGATCTGCCTGATTATGGCTTCTTGAGGATTATGATTTGCAAATGTAAGCACTCCCATCACAACAGATGCCCTAGAAATTAACATCACAACAATTATAGAATATGAATTGTAGCATTCTGTTAATTTGTTGAATGAGTTAAATGTAGTGTGTGCATAATGGTTATAAACACATGAAGACAAATTATATGTATATCTTCATTACCCCCCCCCCCCCCCCCTTCCTTCACCCAAAAAAAGTATAATTAAGTAAATACTAGTTGAGAAGGTATTCACCAAGGATATTTATTCTACAGCGTTAATATAGCAGCCACTGGTTGGCTACATCGATATAAATATACTGGATATAGCAACATCGCTTTCTTCATGAAGCCAGTAACAGTGTGAAAAGTACACCCAAGACAAAAAGTGCTCAATTCACTTGCGTGAATCGATTTAAACGAGTGAATAGGAGCACCTTTTGTCTTGGGTGTACTTTTAGATATTTGCGGCGGCTTCAACATCGCGCATTCGGCAGGGTGAAGCGTGCTATATCCAGTGTGTATATCGATGGTTGGCTATGATATTGATGCAGCTATCTCCTACATTTGATACATGAACGTGAGTTTTAGTATACTAGTACAGGGTACTTTTTTATGTCTTGGAAAAAATGATCTGGGTTTAGTTGTGAATATGTAGTAAAGCAGTTTTTGTTTTTAATACAATCCAATAAATAATCAGCAGTTATTCATTTTCGTTTTGGTTCCATAAAAGATATTTTTCTGGAATTAGAAATAAAAAATACAAATTTCTGAGACTAGCAGATTTCCTTTAAGTTCGGTCAAGGAGTTGCTCACTAAAAATCTATTAAACGGATTTAAAGAATACAATCTGCACTTCTGTATTTGTTCCATAGTATAAAATTCATTATTCATTAAAAGTTCATTTGTATAATGATGTTTTGAATGGTTCAACACATACAAGAGAGGCTTTGTTCAATTTTTAGTGAAAATTATGTTTAATTTTTTTTTTTTTTTTTTTTAATAAGACAATTTTAATAGCAAATGTATGACAGGATCTTTTGTAGAGACCATATCTTATTTTACTTAACATAATAGTTTATAGTATGTTTATAAAAGGAAAGAAAAGTGAGAATTGCAAATTATGTTGTGTGTTTTTTGTATCTACAGATAATAAAATAAAATGTCTTAGACATTGTAATTCTTCATCATAATATGCACCTGTTAAATTAAATGTTAATTTAAAACAAATTGAGAAATTGTAAATGCAAAACACATTGTAATAAGTACTTTATATATCTGTTTACATTTATAATATAGAATTAATAATGATACGTAATTGTTATCAATAGTAACATTGAGACGGCAATCTAACTTGTTCGCTGGTGTATTCGATGTGATTTTGCTAGCCTTTTCTTGTATGTAATATGTATATGTTCTTGTTTCGAAAAAAAGACCAAAGAGTTTTCCTTGGTAATTACTCACACTAATGTTTGTGCATAGTTTATGTCATGTGTCTTTGTCAAGTCGAAAATCATGCCTCTGTGCATTTGATACTTTTTGTATATGTTTGTAGTATAATGTTACAGAAAGATGATTTTGTTTTGGACATAAAATATATCTCAATCGCGAGTGATTACAAATGTAATGCTCTGAGATTTATTCTGAGAAACCAAATACTGTAATAAAAAAGTGACCAAAAATGATCTACTTTGTATACTTTGACGTCTTCGTACTTTTGAGTTATCGAGTTGTGTGCAGAACGGCGCTTAAAGTGATCCATTAACTTGTCAGATGCATCCAAAATCACTTTAGGACCTTTCAAATTCAACTTGTACCTTGATGTTTGGCTCATGGTAGCAGACAAATTCAATTGGTTTTGAATGTTTTGAATTTTCAAATGTCTCTCTAATTGTGGAGATATCATAATTGAATGAAGAAAAAAAAACGTTCCAGACCACTTTTTATTGTAGCGAAATTTTCAAAATCGATGGGCAGTAGGAGAGAAAATCTGACATCAACCTTCCACTTTTTTTAACTAAGTAAACAGCAGTCTTTTTTTCTGTTAAAAAAAAAAAAAAAAAAATCAGAAGTACAAGGATATTGCTACATGATTGAAGTCTCAAATATCTCTTTCAGAAAAACCTCATGAAGTTATAGTAATAATGGATCACTTTGAATAGGAACTTGTCTCTTGCTGGCCTTTAGGATAATTGTAATTAGATCAGAGCATAAATCCCATCACTTTTAGTTGTATTACTCTTGGGTATCACTATAAATCGAGAACATTTTAAATGTTTTTTGTGACCACGGACCTGTGCTTTTACTTTCCACTCTCTACCATGTTTTGAAGCGGTCCGGTTTCAAGTGATATTGCAGTGTTTTCGACCAAAACGGGTTACATAACTGCTGTTGCATCCACTGCTATAGTATTAAGTGGTTACGTAGCGCACCCTTGAGTCTGGTGCTATGTCATTCGAGCATGAGACTGTTACAAACATGGCAGCCTCCAGTGGGCAGTAAAATGAGGGAATACTGGTCTTTTAATAAAAAAAGTATTTCAATTATCCAAGAGGAAACATACAACAACAAGTGGTGAGGATTATGGTGGTGGTGGTGATGATAATGATGATGACGATGTGGACGACTAGGACATTGATGGTGGTGATGATGATGATGGTGATGGTGATGGTGATGATGAAGAATAATTATGATGATGGTGGTGGAGATGATGATGTTAACTACTACGATGTTGATTGTGTTTTTGGTAGTAGTGATGATGATGATGGTGGTGATGGTCATGATGATGACGAATAATTATGATGGTGGTGATGATGACGACGATGTTGACTACTACAATGTTGATGGTGGTTTTGGTAGTGGTGATGATGATAATGGTGAGGGTCATGATGACGATGTTGACTACTACAATGTTGGTGGTGGTGATGATGATGACGATGTTTACTACGATGGTGATGGTGACGATGTTGACTACTACGATGGTGATGGTGGTCATGATGAAGAATAATTCTGATGGTGGTGGTGGTGATGAGGAGGATGATGATGCTGGTGACGGTGGTGGTGATATGATGGTGATGATGATGACGATGATGATGATGGTGATGATGATGATGGTGATGGTGATGGTGATGGTGAATGGTGATGATGATGATGATGGTGACGGTGGTGGTGATATAATGGTGATGATGATGATGATGATGGTGATGGTCATGATGATCCCTGCACCCTCCCTTCTAATTGCCCTTTTTAGAAATAGAACAAATGATTTATTGATCTTGGCTCCGTTGCAGAAAAGGATGCAACCGATTGTAAAGTTGCAATTAATTGTAAGTCGGGACAGGTCACTAAATGCACAAATCTGATTGCTCAAAATGCACGTATTTTCTGACAATTTTTCCTTCAAGTTTACAATCGATCGTATCTATTTCTGCATCGGGGCTATTGTCTGACATAATAAGTGTCACAAGAAGAATTTGTGTATAGCGCCACCTCTTGTGCAAAATTGTGCACTGTACATCGATACAAAATTACATACAGTCGATGATGAAATAAAATCTATTATTCAACTTGTTGGCACTTCTACAATCGCTTTGTTCCATATACGGTATAATTAATCATACATTCTGTGTTTAAAATGCGTCATTCAATGGACCAATATTAAGGGGTTGTATTTTTGTTTCCGAATTGATATAACTAATAACGTACTAGATGCGGGCAAATTAATTGAATCCTAATTTTGATTGAATTTGCGAATAATGAATTAGGCACGCGATAATGATAATCAAATTATGTGACCATATTATATACAGAACACGCAAAACATAATCCCCATACTCTCGTGGCGTGTTCTAATTTATTAAGCCCTGCATAGATATGGGTCTAATCCTATTTGATTTCATTATGTACCACTACCACTACCTATTTCAATGTGACTTTCTACTCTGACGGTCTATATAATATTATAGGCTATAATCCTATGTCATTAAAAAAGAGAATCACAAAATAAAAACCTACAACATCAGAGTACACATTACATTGACATTATATAGACACTAACATGATTGTTATAAAGCTCAATATAAATCAAACACAACGACCCACGAGCAGTTGAAATATTCCAATAATGCCTGTGTGTCTTTTTAATTTTAATTTTGGCGAGTCTTAATGAGCTCAAGTTATATAATACATCGCGCAAATTGCATACTAATTTTACCACAGTCCACATACGCTCGTTAATGGGGTCTTTCCTTCCCTTGTTTATTAAAAAAAATATATAACAATCATGAACGAACTGTATACATGCAAAAAATAGCATAAGCAATCGATAAGTTATTTTAATTTATTTCACTAATTTGTTATTTATATTAAATCATCCTATATGGTTGTGCTTTACTAGGCTTGCTAATAACCGTAATAAGTGCAAATGTAATCTGGCCTAATTATAATATTGTCAGTAATTAAATCAGGATTTAATGATAGAGATTAATTTATCAAATCCCAATATTTGCAATACACCACTCACCCTGGCCTAAAGCTGGGTGACGGCTGACGCTGGATGGAGGAAGGGGCCGTTTTCTTAAAAACGATTTTAAAGCTAAAATTTATTGTATTTACCAGTGGTGTAGCTAGAATTTGTTCAAGGTGGTGTGGGGGATGGGGGGGGGGGGGGGGGGCACCGGTAGGGGGGAGGGCCTTCGATTTTCATAATGGGGCACATGTTTTCGCCTGACAAGCAAACAAACAAAAAGTCCTCGCCCGTTAAGATGGCCTAAATAAGTAAATTCATCATTATTTTATACATTTGCTCGGACAATGGTAGTTTTATTATCAACATACCTATATTACATGATCTCGGCCTCAAATTATTTGATTTACCTTTAAAATGACATGTTATTGGTCGATATATGTTGTCCATTTTATTTCCTGGAAGTATGAATTTTTAATGAGGGGCACCTGGGGGTGGGCACAGACAATTTGTGGAGGGGGGGGGGGGCACGTGCTACCCCCCCCCCCCCCATCTTCCCCCGTAGCTACGCCCCTGTTTACGTCACTAAACTAACTTTTAGCCAATTTGTGTTCTGAAACTGCGTTAAAAAAAGTTGTTAGAATAATACGTTGATTACTTGTGTGTATATATATATATTTTAATACAAGTTATTATGATAGTTACATTATAAAGTGTGTTCAAACTCTGATAATATATTTATGGAAGCAGAATTTTCTATATAAGTATAAGTTGTTGGCCGCGATATGGAGGGGATATGGACATACAGCTGAAATTAACTTCTTTCACGTGTCAAATAATATTATTATTTGGGGTGTTTGCCCACTTTGTTTATCATTCATGTAGTAATGTCTTGATATTATCGGCAAGCCGATCTACATCAAAAGAGCCAACATAATTATATCACACCGCTACGATGGGCAATCATTATTGTATTTACAAAATCCCCTAAATCACCGAAAGCGAGGAATTTTCGTATCGATATTCAAAATGTATAGCGCTAAATTATACAAGTGGATTAAACTAATAATCGCACGTGTTTCGAAATGTTACATTATTAGGTTTATGATGTGGATAATTAAGCCCAAATTTGTTAAATAACGAATTTCATTATTGACAAAATCCTTTCAAAGGTTTTTGCCATTTTGTTGTGAAAACATTCATCATAACATAATTATTGACACCTATTAATTGTTTGTATTAACATAATTCATTACCGAATATCAGCATTCTTTTCTGATTATGACACCTTATCAAATGATAAATAAAAACGAGTTCATTTCGGTACGTATATCTCTATCAAATATGCCGACCCATAATGTGCTTAATTCAATTCCACCCTGAAAATCGCCTAAACCACAAAACAAAATTTAATATTTATATTTTATCGACACATTAGCTAAATTGTATTGATATAATAGTAATTATACAATCGCACGTACGTAATTCAAAATGTGACGAAAAATATGTAATTCCATTACAAATTTCATGCCATGTTACATGATTATGTTTATGATGTGAATGTTGTCAATTAATACCAAACTCCCAAAGGTCCGTTGGCATTTTGTTGAAAAAACATTGATCATAATATATTTGAAAAGTTAGCTAAATATATGATTTGCGTCAATCATCAAAGTTTATTGTTTGCATGAATGAAGTTAATAATAATAATAATAATAATAATATTAACGTTTTATTTACCCATAATTAACAACCGCTCTTAAAAATCTAATTTTTAAAAATTCCCGCCTTAAATGTATTATAATATAATTCACTAGAAGCTGATTTATATATACATGTATCATATCATTTTTATTTTGCTCGATTTAATTTATTTAACGATTTTAATAAATGTATCGAATTAATGTATAATACAATGACATGAAATGCATACAAATTATACTTTATATAGTTCGGCCGCAATTGTATTACAAACAAAATATTTATATTCATTTTATGATCATAGCATTTGTTTACACATGCGAATGTTCTAAACAATGCGCACCATAACAAAATCCGCAAACGAACTGAATGATTCCAAACAAGGTTGAATTTGTTTGAACAATCAACAATGTATTGATTAATATGTACAAATTTAATGGGCCATAATTATTGTTCCGACATATATACGTGTGCAAGATTATGTGAACAAATTCAATTTTAGGTTAGAAAGGTCTACTATTCAAAGGTCGTGCAAAAGATGTCTGCTTTATTGATTTAAATAATCAAAGTTATAAAATATAAATGTGTGTTATCATCCATGATTAAAGGGATGCCTGTAAAGTGTCTAACTCCATGAAAATTACTTGGAGCTTCCTCGTTTCTCTTCTACCGTGTTGTTTAGCTTATGGTAAGAGAATAATAAAATAGGATTATATTTTTTCAAATGCCCCTTTAGTGTGACGATATCTATCATTCAGCTCAAGAGCGTTAATGAACGGTCATAAACCTCATACACGTCATACAGTAATTCGTTGTAAAAGCTGACGCATATTTTTGTCTTTTTAACCAAGAAAGCAGTGTTCTTTTTCAATGAAACTTTCACACATCATTCGGACATATCTTACAATGATTTTGGTACAGGATTGAAGTCTCAAATGTCATTTTGGGCAATATCTGACACTTTACAGGTGCACCTTTAATGTCTGCAAAACACGTTTCGACAGGACCAAAACAATTAAAGTGTGACTAACGATCAAGACGATGGGAAAGGCACACCAATTTGGTGATAACTGAGGAATTGCAAAGGTGTTTTTTTTTGTTATCATAGTTTCATTATTAAAAAGATAATAATCTATAGAATAAATATTTCTTTGAAAAAAGTACTTTGAAGTAGACTGCGTGGTATAAAATCAACGCCATCATTACACTTATCATTAATTATAATACAAAATGAAAACACGTTTCGACATGTCCAAAACAGTTATTTCAATCAAGACAATGAGAACGGCATTGTTGATTACTGAGAAATTGCAAAGGTGTTTTTATCATTTATTATTTAAAACAAATATCATCATTTACAATCCGCGCTTCCGCGCTTGGATTATACAACACGCCATAACTTTGGTTAGTTGGTTATTTGGTGTTTACGCAGACTCGTTCAATCAACTACAGTATGATTTTATACGTCTGGGACTGCCATTTGTCGTCTTCATCCGATAGACGCAGCCAGGGATCGAACCCTGGCCGATTACTGCGAAGAGGCGGAGCGCTGACCACTAGACCACAACACCTCTTCACAAAGTAAGTTACAATCTATTGCTAACCACCTAGTGGTGTCGCTATGATTTACTCAGTGTGTGTGGGGGGGGGGGGGGGGGGGGGGGGGGGGGAGGCACCTGATGGCCTTGGATTTTCATGAGGGGCACAGGTTTCCCACCTGACAATTAAACAAAAAAAACAATTACTCGAGGTCTGTTTTTTATTTATTGTTATTATCAATCAACTCATAATTATCAACAATCAATGCGTGATCATATTACTTAAATTGATTCGTGATTGATCTGGCCGCATAGAGGTTTCGGCATGACTGATACATGCCTATACTGTTGTGAACAAATTATATCTCAGATTCAAATTTAATATCAGTTTTGCTTGTCAGTGGAAAATATGTGCCCCCTCTTGGAAAAATAAATGCACGACCCATATCAGTGTAGTAGCGTAGTCTGACTTATTGGGTGCACACATTATGTATTTATTTTTTAAAAATGCTCACCTTACGTTTTAATTATTTTTTCTTCAAATTATTGGGGGCGCATAGCCCCCCCCCCCCCCCCCCCGTGCCACCGCCGCTCCCGTAGCTCCGCCACTGTCCCCTATGGAAAAGAGTGGCGTAGCATGTTCGGACTGATATGGGGGGAGGGCCTGAGTGGCATACGTTTTGTATATTTCTTTATTTTTTAATTTTACGCATATTTCCCGTTATGTTCTATATTGCTTTGGGCAAATTAATGGGGGCCGGGGGCGGGCGGGGGCACGCCTCCCCCCCCCCCCCCCTCCACCCTCTAGCTTCGCCACTGATGGAAAATACTATATACGTCTCTGCCTCAACCTTATAGGAGCTATTTAAAATTTTACAGAATGTGTCGGTTTTATGATCGTTGAATAATCATGCGCTATATATAAGTTTTATTTTGATTGAAACATGTATGTGTAGTATCCGCAAAACAGTTTTGACAGGTGAGATTGATGTGAATAAATTCGATTTGAGATTGTAATCACTTTAACCTTCGTCGGCAGCTCTTCAAAATTGAATAGATAATGCCTTTACACTTTCTTAATTATTAATGTAATACATTAATAAGTATAACTATACACGTCGATACAATGGTTTCGACATGTTTAGGCGTATACAATGATTTTGTCCTTGATGACTTATATAATTTATAATCTAACAGAAAGTGTCGGCTATTATTAAAAAAAATATTTGCGCTTATAATATGAATTGATGTCCATATACATATTATTACATGTAAATGCAACGGTTTTTACATTATTCGCCTACAAATTGACGTGAACAAGTTTAATGTTATAGAATTAATTCATCTTTGACAGCTATTGAAAATTAAACAGAAAGTGTCGGTCTTTATTCGAGATAATTAATAATAATTAATAATATGCCATCGTAATGAAAAGATAATTTCCATTAAAATGGTATCAAATTCCAGTGATTTTGATGAATGGAAAGGGTGGCAGTATTCAATAGAAAGTGAACTTTCAAAAAACTGGTCAGCACAAGTCATGCACTCGTAAATTAAATGCATTGAGCCATTTTGCGACATTTCACTTCCTGCCTCCCCCTATTCTCTTGGCTACTGCAATCGCCCCAATTGTATAATCACTACACATAATGCACCGTTTGAAAGGTATATAATGAGGCTTTATTGTGATACCAATTTCGAATATGCTAATTTAAAAATATGAGAGATATGATCGATCAAACTTGAGTTTCCGAACTTTTTTTGAGGGGTTTAGAAAGATATCGTAAATTGTACAGCAAGTGTCAAGGATTTGTATTTGAAACTATACTATCTTCGCCTTATCTTCGCTATTATTATTTGGTGTATATGCGAAATGACCGAGTACTTAGTATTTCACTAAGCACTAAAATCAATTTTTAGCATCTTCTTCATCACTAAAAGTTGATTCTAAAATAGATTACTGGACCTTCGCTAGAGGGCCCTTATATAAGACAGGTCCAAAACGGCTCGCAGGTTAGAGCCCCCCCCCCCCCTACGCCCCGTACGCCCCCTACCCCTTGCAAAATTATTCATGGCTGTGCCACTGTGTCTGGTTAAATTGGCTACTAAATTAAACGTTGATAGTAGCCGCCCAATGTGACTAAAAGCACGCGAAGGTCTTTGGTTTTTAATTGCACAATTACCTCGTATTGTTTTCAACCTCGAACTAATCATTTCCTCAAAACTATGCCAAGGTTTGTCTTGTCGAAAAGTGTTTTACCAATCAGTGCCTGAAGAATATTTCCCACACTTTCGACCTATAGAAGTTAATCGTTGTCAAAGTCAAAGTTATATAATATATAATGATTTTGTTAACGATGATTTCATCCTATATACTATTTCCTGTAGTAACCTCGACCTAGAAATAATTATTTCAAAGTCAAAGTAGTTTTTCATAATGCCACGCCTGGCTTTCTAGGAAAAATATATACAGTATATATTTACAAATATTTAGAAGGAATTATTTTCAAAGCTAAATCGATGATATCCTATAAGCAATGTCAAGTTTTTTTCTTTGTCGGTATATACCAACAATCTAGGTATAGTAATCACTTTGCTTTTGACCAATATTCACATACCGGTAATTATTTTAAAAGAAAAACTATTATATATAATTTATATAATTTTCAACAATGTCGCGCTTATAATAACGAACGTTTAAAAGTGCAGCATACACGAGACGTGTTGTCATCATCACCATCATCATCATGACCACCATCCCCATCGTCATGATCATCATTGTCGACGTCGTCATCATCATCATCGTCATTATTAGCATCATCATCATCTCCATCGTCACCCTCACCACGACAAACACCACCACCAGTACCATGCACGAATACCATAATCATCATCATCATCATCATCATCATCATCATCATCATCATCATCATCATCATCATCATCATTATCATCACTATTATCACCATCATCACCACCAGTACTATGCAGGAATACCAGCCTTTTTTCACCATCATCATACTCATCATCTTCATCATCATCATCATCATCATCATCATCATCATCATCATCATCATCATCATCATCATCATCATCATTACCATCATCATTATCATCGTCACTATTATCACCATCATCACCATCACCACCACCACAACCACCACCACCACTACCACCACTAGTAGTACATTGCAATTTGATAGTAACTTATTGAAATTCTTAAACTGTACAAAGTAAGGAGCTTAGTAAAATAAACTGCATGTGTCAAAAAGAGTAAATAAACACATTTCTGATATTTATTTCGCCTGATGAAATATAAATATGTCCATAGTTATACTCTGTATAGTGTATAGGTATCATAAAATCTGTATCGTACAACCTTTCGTGTAATGTACGAGGAAGGAACGAAGCTGGAATGCTTTAGGTCGGAGTCAGACTAGCAAGCGCCTTTATTTTTCACACTATTATCTGAGTAACATATCAAACACATTACAAACACAATAGCCACACCATGGGCCCCGCTGTAGTCCGCTGCCCGGACCGGACGGCCTACTATATAGTATAGCACAGCTCAGCCGATAGATGGCGTATGTCATACTTAATTAATATTGAGGTCTGAAGAGGAAAGGATCGGAGCGCGCGTTATTGAGCTTGTACTGTGTGGGTGTGTGTTCACAAATTACGTCCTGAATCTGGACTAGCCCCGCTGCAGAAAGAGATACAATCGATTGTAAGTTACAATTAATTGTAAGTTAGATCATGTGTTCTACTTGCGCAAATCTGATTGGTTGAAACCCGCAACTTTTCAGAATTACAGTCAATTGTAACTTTCAATCGATTGTATGACCTCTATAGACAGGTTTCATAACACTGTATTTCCTGCATGGATCATTATTGATGGCCACTATAGGCAGGTTGGCTGCTATAGACAGGTGGCCACTAAGACAGATTTGACTGTATATGAAGTCAGATGTGCTCGCGCTCTTATTTCGTTCCACGAACGAAACTTTAGTAAAAACAATCTTGAGTAAAAATTAATGTTTATTCAAAGTATTTTGTTTTGAAGTTCTATACTGTTATATAATTGCAATAAAATAAACTTCTACAGATCCTACACCAGTAGCTCTTATAATATAATTACGAAAATATAATAATACGGTTATAAATACAGCTATGCTTCCACACATTTTTAAAAAGCGCTGTTTTTTTCTTAAGGGCATGCATATTTTTGCTATTATTATGCAAATGTAAATATTTCTGTTCACCAATATAATGGCGCCTTTTGTACACAATTTCAATAATGTAATATTATTATAATATAATGCATTAAAACAAATGATTAGCCTATAAATATTGTTGGAGATATTCTTTGAATCACAGTTTATGTTAACTGCATTCATTATGATTTAGTATTACGCATGCATGAAGATTTAGATTTGAATGTTATTTTCTAGATTAATCTACAGGAGACGCGAACGAACGAACGAACGAACATTCACATATTTGTATCACCAATATCTACGAATTATTTAAGTCCCCTTTTCCTTGCAACATAAACGGCAGCGTCCTTTTTTTTAGTCAGGTGAAAATAAAACAATTGCCCTAAATCGCAAAGGGATAAATAACAGAGATGATGCTTTTCGACACAACGGTCGTCTGAATAGGCGCTTACGATCTTGGACCGTAAGCCCGGCGCAGACAGAGCCGACTTGCCCCGATCCGACTGGTTTTCAACCTGATTAACTCAGTATGCGTTACCTCAGGACTCCGGTTTTGCCAATCAAGAGCCAGTCAGAGGTCATTTGAGGCCGATTCAACATGTTGAATCGGCTCTAACTGAGCGAAACTGCCCCTAGCCTGACTGAAAACCAGTCGGATCGGGTCGAGTCGGCTCTGTCTGCGCTGGGCTTGTTTACGGTCGCGACAGGTGACCCGACCATACATCGCGGGAAAACTGTTCACCAAAAATTAGTCGACCATAAGGCATTACGTCATACATGCGCAGAACAGATGCGCACTCGTATTTTACGGTCGACCGTGTTTACGGTCCAGGATCGTAAGCACCCTATTCATAGTGAAATTGGGAATTGTCCTTCATAATCATAATAACAAATGCATGTGTACAATACATGGTATACAGGGTGGCCCACAAATAACGGAACGGGGTACTTACCATACTAAAGACTCATGATGCCCGCCATACTGCATCGAGTAACAATCAACGCGTGCGCCATTGTGAGTGTGCGTTCAGCTGTGTATAGAGAAGAAGGGGTGCTAACAATGGCCCACGCATTGAACGTATGACGGGCATCATGTGTCTTCATTATTGCAAGCACCCCGTTCCGTTATTTCTGGGCCACCCTGTATAGTAGACAGAAAAATCCACCTCGTTCTGGATGGGGGTCCTTTAATATTATGACGTCATACTATCCCCTCCGAAGGGAACAAGACAGTGTAAGATGATAATGAAACAAGACACAGTCTCAGTGGACCCAACTCTCGGAATATAGACTGATTTTTCGGTCTAGGTATAATTATAGGCAATCGGAGGCGATACGTTAATTTGTAAGACAAATTATATTAAGTAACTTTACCATGTTTGGACGGATTTTGTACATACCATAATACTGACGCAGATTATCTCTGAAATTAGGAGCCAATATACAGGGCGCCGTTGTAAAGCAGTTGTTTAACTGAACGACCTACCCTGTATTTTTAAAGTAGACATGAATAAATACATAAATAATACTGTCCTCTTGAGTATCACTAATAATGGAAAAAATCAATGTTTGTGAAACCATTATTTGTTGTTGTTTTGACTGACCACAAGAGGCCGTCATGTTTTCCATTGGTACCGCATGATATGTCATATGAGAGCATAATTATGAGCGTGCACCAACAAAAGCAGGTTTTAAAACCGCTGTTGGTGAATCTGCTGCTTTATGTCAGGGGTCACGTAACCCGCTTTTGTTAGTGCAAGGTCAGATGACGTTTCATATGGTACAGTTGGAAAACATGGCAGCCTCCAGTGTTCAGTCAAAACAGATAATAGTGGTTTTAAAAACATTGGTTAATGCACTTATCATTTCAATTGAACAAAAATGCCAGCGTTTGGCTATTAATATTGTCCAAATCCTTAAAAAATACTTGGAACTTTAGTGGTTCTGACGTATGCAAACACATTACACTACATGATGATTATGTGTATGCTATTTGTACCCTGTAAATCTGAACCTGTTATTTAGATTTTACATTTCAAGATGTTTGTAGGTTCATATGAAAGCCCATTTGCAACTTTTAACCACCAAAAATATCATAAATATACAACAAAACATTGTTATTCTGATTATTTCATTGTTTTGCGCAATTTCTTTCATCAAAAACAATGAAAACAAAATAATTATCGTACAATTTTATTTCAGTTAATAATTTTCATGTAATTTGGTTAGAACAAAATACAACATGCTCTTCAGTTCATGATTACCATGGCAACGGGAAGAGACCAATGCACTCAAGTTGTATACAAAAATGTTCGACATAAGATTTTAGGAAAAGTCTTGATCAGAATCCCCAGAAGAAAAAAAAACCCAGGCAGAATTTTCTTCTCAGAGTCTCGACTCACTTTGCCATCATCGGGAAACGCTATGTCTTCGTCATCATCGAGGTCATCATTGCCCGATTCCCCACAATCGATCTCCTAATCAATGTCAACCGCGGCAATATCATCGTTCGTGCATATTGAAGTCACTGATGTTCCAGGCAGAGATATCTCCTCCCGACTCATTTTGCCGTGATCGGGTACCGCTTCGTCTTGCGCATCATCAAGGCTCTCATTGTCCGACGTGGAAGGCGGGGGCGGGTACCGCTTGTTTGGTAAATTAATAAGGGTCTTCTCTCTGCTCATAGAACTGACGCCAGGATGATTCGGCCACGCCAGACGAGTTCCTGATACAGAAGCAACCGACGACGGTTCTTGTTCTTCGATGTCGTCATTGAATCGGCGGTAGTGAAACACCTTCATATAGACGAGTAGGATGATGATGACCACGACGGCGGTTAGCGAGAAGCTGCAGAGAACGGTCAGCGCGATCACCACTTCTATGGATTGAATTTAATGAAGAAAAATAAAGAACATCATCCAGTATTTTCATGATTGAACGTATACACTGAGTAACGTATTTGGGGGAACGGGGGCCCTGCATGAAAGAGCCGACAGGCAGACAGAGCCGACTCGACCCGACCCGACTGAAAGCCACAGTCGGTCCGATTCAGTCGCAGCCGATTCAACATGTTGAATCGGGCCCGATTAGTTTCCGACTGGCAAAATTGGAGTCGTGAGGGGTCGCCAAAATTGTCGAGGCCGAGACCATTGGTAAGTTGTGCTATCGGGGGGGGGGGGGGGGGGGGGGGGGGGTGTGGTGACACCAGGGGCGTAGACAACGGGGGGGGGGGGGGGGGGATGAGGGGGATGCATCCCCCCACCTCACAAGGTGGGGGGGATGACGTGTACAATCATCCCCCCCCCCCCAGGTTTTAGGGAAGGATATATTTTTT
This sequence comes from Echinarachnius parma, assembly GCA_037951105.1. Lineage (NCBI taxonomy): Eukaryota > Metazoa > Echinodermata > Echinoidea > Clypeasteroida > Echinarachniidae > Echinarachnius > Echinarachnius parma. The sequence goes on from JBAMJV010006497.1 coordinate 63,039, forward strand.
CTGTATGTATCTGTATACGAGTGGGAAAGAAAATATTAGTTGTATGAGCTAAGACTTGTTAATTCTAACGTTAACAAAGTAATTTATACATCCATTTTCAATTTTCGCTGCGCGCTTCGCGCGCGAACAGATTATCTCAGTTTGTTGTGTAAATTGCGTATGGTCTTGGGTGAATATTTTTTTCTGTATACCGGGCCACGTAGTTCCAGTGTAGGCATTGTAGGCATTGCTCTGGCTGCTTGGGTGACGTGCACCAAATTGCACCATTTCAAGTATATTATATAAATACAAAATCTTCTCCGTGGGAGGGGGATACCCCCTCCCAAACCCTCCCTATATTTGGCTCTGCCCCAGCCCTCGATAGCTTTGCCCCTCTGGACTCATTCTTGGCAATAGGCTAAGTTGTTAGATCATACATAAT
>JBAMJV010006498.1:0-21804 GCA_037951105.1 Echinarachnius parma
CTCGGATCATTCAATTTCACCCAAACTTAGCTTGCTCCGTATGATCGTCATTCAAATGTTTTATTTGGTCGTTCACTTTCCGCGCCAGCGATTTTCCATTTGCCGCATTCAAAAGTCTATAGAGCATTCATTTTCGTGAACCGTCATTGAATTCATCTCCACCTGTTTTCGGTCTCTCTTCTTCCATTCATATTCACCAATAGTCAGACAAGTTTAAAATAACTGCATTCAAATTGAAATAACTGCATGTATGTGTTAAAATGTTTGCACGAAGTGTGAACTTGTTTGCGTATAATATATGAAATTGAATGCAAAAAAAGAAGCTCAAGTGACGAACCATGTTAATTTGAATGCATGAAACATGAATACACGTACCCCAAAACGAAATCGGTTGCATGTTGCATGATTTTGATTGCTCTAATTAAATAAATGGGTGCCAATAAATGAATTTGGATGTTGTAATTGTGAAATTGAATGACCGAATTCGTCTGCATGCAAACACGATACGCGGGAATTTGAATTCCCCTAACATGAATTTGAGTGAGAAAAGTATGAAATTGGCCGGTAAAACCTATATTATGTTATTTCCGGCATTACTGTGTCGTTATTTTCAGAACTGCACATAATGTACTTACAATAAATACTCCTTTTCATGCAACTATGCATTTGTTTGTATTGTTTGAATAACGTATACGCGTACAATACGCTTATCCGGATTAGAATCATAATGATAAGCTTGATGAGTACCATCTATAGACGTACCCAGAGATTTGGACATCGTATTGTTGTGTCTTGTGTCCATCGCGTGTGGAACTCGTTGCCGTCTGATTTCGGAATATGAATGGAATCAAAGACTTTTGAACACTTTAACCCACTCAGCGGGGAGGTTTCATTTTGGTAAAACTTGCATTCTCCATGGACCCAAGTCACGGAGCTTATTTCCGGGACCATCATCATCCTTTTCATCATCACCATCGTCATCATCGTCGCCGTCGTCATCATCGTCTCCATCGTCATCATCGTCATTATCGTCGCCATCATCGTCATCGTCAACATCATCATCATCATCAGCATCATCACCATTAGTATCATCATCATCATCACCATCTCTATAGTAAATGTCATTAGTCCAGCAGTGTCAATCAACAAAATATGCAAATACACGTAAACAAAACACCCAATGGATTAAACGGTACATAAATGTAATGCTGCCTGGACGTACTGCATTATTACCATAATTATGTTCTCCCGCTCAATTTCGCGATTATGTCATTCAAACAAATTCGCGCGATTTGCGATCGCCGTGTCAAAGCAGCATTCGAATTCGTAAATAGCCGTTCAAAATCACGTCGGAGTAAGTGAATTTTCTTAAAGAGCATACCTTTTTATCAATGGTCATTCAAATTGGCATGTAGTTTACGCTGGCGCCTCTTCGGTCATTCGAATTCGTCAAAGGGCATGACGCGTTCATTTGTATGCACGAAGTTGACAGTTGGCTGCACATTCGCGAATTCGAGTGCCTATAAATGAACTCCTGTGTCTATTCACGAATGCTTATATGGTCGATTCCAACGAAAAGTGTACACGGCCAGATTTTTAGGTTCGAATTTCAAACTGCTTTGATTGTTTAATCCTTTTGCACATGTTAAGTAGACATGTCAACCATAACCAGAAAAAAGTGCCATCACTAATCTTTCCGAACGGCCAGGTAATGGCCTTGAGAAGTTAATGGTACATTTCCTAACGTTGCCTACGAATGCAGATGAATTACTTTAAAAATGTGATTATGGAACTCTAAATCAATCTGCTTCATGCAAACATTTGCTTTTATTTCATCTATAAGATGCTAATCATGGAATACATTCACATATTGTGTTTTAAACATCACTCTGTTATAAATTTTCAAGTTCAAATGTTTTATTAGTGTGTTGAGATTTTCCTGTCTTAAAAACATGAGGTTGTATCACTTTTCATAATCTCTTTAATAATATGTGAATCAGAATTATTTTCCACTGTCTTAAAGAGTGGGAAATACCCTTTCCAAAAATATCAAATTTAGGTTTGTGCGCCAAAATATGACACATATACAATGTACGTGAAAAATAAGTATTCGTAGGCAACATGTAATTAACTTTATACGTAGGTAACAAAAACCTTTTATTCACAGTGACTGTCACGAAATATGGGGGTCCCTTGTCAGTTCTAAGTGAGAAACGATCATACAATGTGCTTACAATCAATTGGGTGTAAAAATACTTCTAAAAATTTACACTGACACCATAAGTGGTGTCCTCAAAACAAAATATATATTCAATGTGAACATTTGGAAATTTAAACCTGACTATAGATTTGAATTCCTAATGTTGATCAATAGTATCCACATCATTGATATTGCAAACATTATGTAAGAAGATGTTTAATCTGGAATTTCTAGGGGTACGATACATTTGGGTAATACAGAAACGAATATTATAGTGTGTTCGTAGGTAACATTATTTTGTTCATATTTAAAGATACCTGTAGTAGGCAAAGTTAATTACTGTATTTTGACTATACGAAAAACAACTTGTATACCTATGGTCTGTAAATATATACTGTTCCTGAAATAGCTATAAAAACACGAATTTGACAAAGAGAGGGCATATACTTGTTTTGATATGTGGGTGAATCAATGTATAAGGTATACATCAGCGTGCACATAAAATAGAAGTTCCGATATGGGTGACAAACATACATTTGAAATGATTGCTCAAACGATGAGTGGTAATATATTATCTGTTTGATAAATGCAATAAAGGATCATTTGAGATTCCTAAAAAACAGTTCATACAGCGCTCTTATCATGTTCTTTAAAGGGTTGAATATTAATGAAACACATTGGCCAATCCTGCATATCCCAACAGCTTACTTAGTTTGATTCGAACCCTCCAATTTAATTGGAATGTTTCTAAGATTAACTCGTATTGTTTCCAGTTTTGTGTCTTACAGAATATTATTGTAAAGTGCTAAAATATAAGGTTAATCTTATTATGTGCTACATTTATCAAGAATTATAAACGACGTTATTCTTGGAGATTTCTGTGTACATTATGTAAGGCTGCAATAATATTAATACAATCAAACGGCAGCATATGAAAACATCACAACATGGCATCATCATTGTTTTCAATTACGTTATTTTACTTTTTAACAACAAACATGGCCGTTAAATAAATCTTTATAGCAATCATAACCTGTTTAACAGTATCAATATTTCAGTGTACATGCTCTTGTTATATGTTATAAATATATAAGTGCTAATAAGTTGTATCATCTTATAGATATATATCACAATTGCGATATTACAACAAAATAATCGAATTTTCTATCTACCCAAGATACAAAAAGTATATATCTGAGGTAATGGGAGAACGGTTGGGATACGGTATATAGCTGAAAATGAGGCGAAACATATTGATTGTTTTTCAATTCAAATTTTCAGAGGGGGTATAAGGGTGTATTGTCAGATAAATAATTTAATACAATTGAGCCAATGTATTACATGAAGTGCCATTTGATACATATTATTCTAACCATCTTAATATTAAGACAGCAAATGGTGTGTTCGTTGGTATTTTACCTACTTTATAAAGAGCCATATCTGATTCAATCTCTCGTGTGATTGGAATACAAATGAAAGTAATCGATTACGTCGACTTATCATGTGGTTTATATACAACTGTTCGCCACAAATCATAGTGCATACGTCAACGTAGATACCATGTACACATACTCCATGATATATGTTTTTACAAGGAAAATTTCATAGACAAAAATACCAAAATGAAATTCGAACAACCGCAATTGCTTTTTGGATCGAATGGGTTGATCATCTTGATGCAGATAGTGGGCCATCAGATGCATGTGGTTTTTAAACATTTTTTTTATTAACCGATTTAAAAAATCAATGATGACATCATTATTTTTGTGTATTCGGAACTTTGTAAAAAGAAAATTAATCATATTTTCAGTCGAAACTCTAGATGATGAAAGCGTCTGGTCAGATTTAGAGAGTGCACACTCATCAGGTTGATTGTGACATCCAAATGGGCTTTAATATCCGAAAGTTTACTTTTGTCTTGTTACCTACGAGTACATTTTACCTACGAATACAGAGTGTCCCCATGATAAAATGCCACATTAATGTTCTTATTAAAGCATTGAATATCGTTATTTTGATTTTAATCTATTGCCAAAGGATGCCTTCGAATCATACACATAAATTCATTTATTAATATGATGATTACGCTTGTTAAACAAGGAGGAGAAATCGTTTTATGTTAAATGAGACAAAAAAAGGCAACTTTTTTAACCTGGTGTGCTCGTAATCTAAATTCCCCCAAAATATGAATATTATAACGCATGAAAAAGAAATTTGCTTCATACCATAACACGCTAATTTTCTTCAAATAGCCAAAATATCTTCGTGATATTGCCGTTTGAAATAATGTCAGCGCAGGAATCAAACTCCCTATGTCATGTTTGTATTCGTAAGTAACGTTTAATTTGTTACAAATTACTTACGAATGCAACACATTTTGTTGAATATCTCCTAAAATCATTATTTGAAAACGATAAATCCTTGCACATATTAGCGTTATGCTATATTCCATCTATTATTAAGTTATCTCTCACTAATCTACATACATATTGAAGCTACGACATGATGAAGTGTATACGTAGGTAATGCCATTTTTTTTACCAAACGGGCCTTTTCAGCTTTTGACGTTTCTGACGGCTATACAATAAAAACACTAGGATTTTTGATAATGCATTTCAGTAGTAGACACATGAGGGTTTAAGTTGAGCACACATTTTCAATCGTGTGATGATTTTTTCAATAAGGTTATTAGTGCTAAAAAATGTATTCGTAGGCAACGCTTAAAATTTACCACTAGGTAAAAAATCACCAACAATCACATAATTGCCAGTTACTTACAAAAACTCATATAATGAGTCCTGACATATGCAACAACTTCCCATGTAAAAATAAACCAGTTCGTATCAAGTCTTCATTCTAAGATTTTAACCGCTCAAAAAAACGTTAAGAGATTTTTTCAAAAGTGGTCAAAAATAGCATGTTTTTTGTTCCTGTAGAAAAAAATATAAATGCAATGGTCACAAATTTTGTATGGCGCGAAAGGTCTCGCCAAGATGCATCTGCTCAAAAAAAAATTGAGATTGTAGGACCTTTCAAAAAAATCAAATAGGTCTGAACATGCCGTGTACACTTTTCGTTGGAATCGACCATATGCGTATGCATGAATTCGCTTGCACTTATTCGTAATTTGAAATACCGATACCAACGATTACCCGGCAATGCGTGAATTTGAATGACAATTAATGAATTCGATTGAAAAAAGTGTCAAATTGAGCGGGAAAACCTATATTACGTATCGCATGATTCCATCATATGAACATTAATATCCGAAAATACCCGAATAAGTTATAATACATTTACAGTATACTGTTAAAATATTGAAATATTATCAAATGTTTGGATATTTCAGATTTGATTGAGATATTATACATCAACGTGTTCATCTCTAAACTATATTCATGAAAAGGGTATGAATGTAAATTTATAATTGTGAAAATTGAGAAGGTTACGGCCTCATTCATGTCATATACCGACGACTTGTGAATCAGTGGCCTCGTGATCACGCAATTCTAGTCTTGTGTGTGATTTTATTTTGCAAATCTAGATTTATTTCTCTCAATTTTACGTGACATTTACCTCTTTCTTGTTATCCACATTTCCAATGTATATCGTAAGATTTAGATCTTAAATCAAGTCTTTAATTATTTGAGGCATTGAAAACCTTGATCTAGGGTATATTCCACTTGTTTGCGTGATCGTTTGCAAATCTAGATGACTTCCATCAACCGTACGTGTCTTTTTCTTCTTTATCATAATCATCCACCTTTTCAAGGTATTGTACTATTAAGATCTTATATTTAAAGGGATAGTTGAGTTTTGGTATAGAGGGCGCTACACAAAATAATGTTGTTGTGAGATAATGAAAAACTGAGTGCCAAATACGAAAGAGCATACAATTTTAATGACAGAATAAACTTTATTTGATCAAAATCGGTTCAGAAATGGCTGAAATATCCACGAACATAATCATTTGTAATACATGTGGGGCCCCTCAAATATTTGTTAATTTTGAACCAGCCGTTAACAAAATCTAAAAAATGCTTTCTCTTTTCAAACATCTACAAAAAAGGTTTTTAAATAGTTGTTGATTATCTCTCTATCTAATCAATATTTCAACAAAACATCATATGCACAATATTTTATCTAAAATGATTGAAACCGATGAGTGTTTATGGAGCGCCCTCTTGAGTTTTAACAGCTCTTTTTGCATGATAACAGGCTTTTTACTTAGTTATTTGTAAATTCCTTTTGAGCATGGTGGAGTTATTACTATTAGTTTGTAATGTAATTGTGCAGGTTTTAACCTGTTTTGACCTAAACTGTACTGTTTTGACCTAAACTGTACTCTCTTTACCAGAACTCAACTATCCCTTTAGTCATGTCTTTATTTTGAAGACTTAAAAACCTTGTGCAATTATACTCTTTTACGTGATCGTTTGCAAATATAGATTACTTCTTTCAATTGGTGCGTGGCTTTTCCTTCTTTCATTTCATTCTCATTTTGAGGTATTGTACTATAGGTTTTCCCGGTCAAATTCGTCAGAACAGCAGCCAAACTGACGATGCAGTGTTTCACGACCTTTCACAAGGAGCAACCTGGTTTCGCACTCATTTTGATACGTGTATATTTATAGATTATGATATTCTAAATTTCGATTAATTTTGAATCAAAATTGTTTAGATTTATTTCTTTTAAGCATCCAAAAGAGCTCCATTCATGGAGTATCACAGAAACCAGGTCAGTTCCCGTGACGGGTTCTCTTTCATCGTGCAATGTTTACACTTTTGAAAGCCTTACATTTACCTCATACCTTGTATACACGACTGATTCGTTTGATGTTGTTTATGCTTGTTGTATTTATCTAATGTTTATGATTAATTGCAATTTCATATTACTTTCAATAATAATTTTGTCAATGACTTTATTGATACAAGGCAGTTGTAATGTATATACTTGTTGTTTTATTCCATGCAATATTCTTGGGATATTTTGTTCGAATTTCGATATATTATAAGTAAAATAGTCACATGCGAATTATTCTGGTTAAATAATGCCTTCTTTTTGTTTCCCGCTCATTTACTTGAGCGCAGAGTGCCAGGTGATGTCGTCACACTCGTTTTACCTTAGGCAGTAATGATTTAAAAAAAAAAAAAAAAAACACCGACTTTTGGTTTGAGGTAGGCTGGCTGTTGTCTTGGCAACCGATCAATCACACGTATTTGTTTTTCTTTTCTTTTTTTTTCTTCCTTGAATCAAGCTGCCTATGGCAACGATGAGCTGTGACACCACACTTCCTTGCTTTATTGTTTTCGCATGTAACTTTGTACTCCACGCTTAATCTATTTGGTAAATAGATTTACCGATTTCGCACTTACCGCAATCTATTGTATATACCTTTGCTTTGATGTATGTTACTCTTTAAGTTGTTTTGAAAAGGCAATTCCTTTCATGAAACGATTAGCGACGTCACCTTTTTTTTCTTTCTTTTTTTACTTTTGTTGAAATCAGGTCAGTTCTTTCTATGGGTCGTCCTTAATTTGAAATTATTGATGCTTTTGAAAATTGTTATCGCATATTATACTCTTTATTATAGTATACTCTTTATTATAGTTACGATATATTCGTTTGGTTTTGAATTATTAGTATTATGTTATTTTGCCATTATACTTAACTTATTTACAATTTGATTTTGTATTTTCGCGCAATATTTCATCTTTTTAGCAACGATTTTCGTTCAAAAATTATATATCTTCCAATGGGTGCCTCGCTATTAGCATACAGCACCGTCATTATATTGTTTCCTCTCGCTCGTTTGCTATGCCAACAGTGTCTCAATGTGTGTTCATGTCTATTTTGTATTCGTGTTTTTGTGTCTCCGTTCTTACCAACTGCAAGTGGTGGTCTTCATTATCCTTTCTTGAGCTCTATGTCTGCACCGATTTTTTCTTCTTTTCTTTTAAGTCATTGTTCAAGCGCTGCGAACTGTATATTGATTATGATATGCTATTTGGTTTTGGTTACTCAGATTTTTTTTGTGTACAGTTATGATGGCTAATTTAGATCACCACTTACCTTTTGAGTCTGTGAGCGACGATGACCTTTTTGATGTATTAAGACCCATTCAAGCTAACAATCATTTTTTTGTTAATCATACAGGAACCTTTGATGAAACTGTTATTGAAAATATAAACTCATCTTCTGAAGAGTTGAACTTGAATTTAGATCACGATGATCCAGCACAATATTATTTTACAAAGTATATAACAAATACACAGTTTCATAATATTATTAAAGATTTTAATAATGATACATTCTCTTTATTGCACTTAAATATACGAAGTTTGAATAAACATTTTGATGAATTGCAATCATTTTTAGATACCCCTTCCAATAAACAGCTTTCTTTAATTGGACTAACTGAAACTTGGTTATCCCATGATTCTAACTTACCCTTTCTAATTGATGAATATGATTTTGTTTTTAAAAATAGGCAAGGCAGAGTCGGCGGTGGCGTCGCCTTATATGTGCTTAAATCTTTGAATTATGTTTTGCATGATAATATATCAATAATTAATAATGTTCTTCAGACTCTTTTTATTGAAATTATGAATCCTGGAGGTAAAAATATTATAGTCGGTGTTACTTATCAACCCCCTAATTGTAACCCTAGAGAATTTTTGACGCAATTATCCGACTTATTGCGAAGTCCAGTGTTTATAAATAAGGATGTTTTTTTAATGGGGGACTTTAATATAAATTTATTAAATCATGAACATAATAATGTGTCCCAAGAATTTCTCGAGACCCTCCTCTCTGCATCTTTTTTACCTCTTATTTCTAAGCCCACTCGTGTGACAAACTCCTCTTCCTCCTTAATAGATAACATATTTTCAAATGTCATCCCCCACCCTGACTCTTATATTGTTCTTTCAGACATAACTGACCATTATCCTATTGTGACACATTATACTTTATCTCAATCAATTAATAATAATGACCCACGTTTATTTAGACGAAAAGTCAATAATGAAAAATTAGCTAGTCTTGCTTCTAGTCTTGAACATGTAGATTGGTCTCCTGTTTATGGTGTAGATGAAGTAAATTCTTCTTACGATAATTTTTGTGATATTTTGAATGATCAATTAGATACTTGTATTCCTAAACAAAGAGTTAAACTTAATGATTATAAAAAAACACCAAGGCTTCCTTGGATCACTAAATCGATATTACGTTCGATAAATAGGAAAAATAATCTTTTTTATAAATATAAATTAGATGGCACAGAAAGGTTAAAAATTAAATATACATCTTATAAAAATATTTTGACTAATATTATTCGTTTGGAAAAGAAAGGGTATTTTGAAAATATGTTGGCTTTGTATAAACATGATATGAAAAATACTTGGAAAATGATTAAACAGGCAATGAATGTTACTAATAATAAATCTGACATAACAAAAATTAAGTTTAATGATGAGATTGTTGAGGATCCTAGGGATATAGTAAATATTTTAAATAATTACTTTTCTTCGATTGGTGAAAATCTTGCTGTTAATATTCCCGCATCAAATAAGCATTTTGCTGATTTTTTGGGCCAGCCCAATTCAAACTCTATATTTTTTGTTCCTATTCACAGATATGAAATTTTAGATATTGTTTCGAAATTTGATTCGAAGAAAAGTTCTGGCCATGATGAAATTAACAATTTTATTTTAAAGGGCATTATATCTTCTGTTGTGGATCCTCTCGTTCATATTTTTAACTTGTCTTTATAATATGGCCAGGTACCAAACTCTATGAAAATTGCCAAAGTAATTCCTTTGTTTAAAAAGGGCGATAAATTAGATGTAAATAATTATCGACCGATTTCCTTATTATCCTCTTTTTCAAAATTTTTAGAAAAGATAATATATTCTCGTACAGTATCCTTTTTAAAAAATAACAATATTTTTTCTAGTCTCCAATTTGGTTTTAGGGAAAAACACAATACTGTACACGCATTATTGTCCTTTATTGAGAAGGTAGCTCATGCAATCGACAAATCGTCTCATACGATAGGCATTTTCCTGGACTTCTCCAAGGCCTTCGACACGATTAACCACGATATTTTACTTTATAAACTTTCACATTATGGTATACGTGGGTTGGCCTTGGAGTGGTTCAGGAACTATCTTTCAGACAGAAGGCAGTATGTATTTTTAAATGATAACTCTTCAGCTCCCCGTAATATAAATTGTGGTGTTCCACAAGGTAGTATATTAGGCCCACTTTTATTTATTTTATATATTAATGACTTCTGTCGATCGTCCGAAATTTTGTCATTCGTACTTTTTGCTGATGATACAAATTTGTTTTTTTCTCATACGGATTTTCATAGACTAGTTGAAATTATTAATATTGAATTGAGTCATATTTTATCATGGATTAGAGCGAACAAATTATCATTGAATCTCCAGAAAACGAAATATATGTTATTTAGTAAATCTATAGATTCTTCGTTACCGGCTAACATAGTTTTTGAAAACACCCCATTGGAGCGTGTTTCATTCATTAAATTTCTGGGTGTAACGGTTGATAGTAACCTTTCTTGGAAACATCATATTGATAATATTTGTAAAACTATTTCTCGTAATATTGGTATTATTTATAAAGTAAAAACATGTCTTCCTTTTACTTCACTAATTATGCTTTATAGTTCTTTGATACTCCCATACTTAAATTATGGTCTTTTAGCTTGGGGAAACACACATGAAACTTTATTAGATAAAGTGTTGTTATTACAAAAGAAGGTTATACGTATTATTTGTAATTCCCCTTTTCGCTCCCATACTGACTCTTTATTTTTTGAAAATAATATACTGAAGGTAAAAGACCTATTTTTATTTCAACTTGGTCAATTTATGTATAATTATAATAATAACATGCTGCCATCTGTTTTTCAAGAAATGTTTTTTAAAAATAGTTCAGTTCATAATTATCCAACTAGACATTCTGAAGAATTTCATTTACCTCTCTTGCGGACCCTACTTGCTCAAAATACATTTATATATGAAGGTCCTAAATTATGGAATTCTTTAAGTGATGAAATAAAAAATGCTCCATCGATTAATATCTTAAAGAAAATATTTAAATTGTTTTTATTACAATCTTATAAACATCATTGAATTATATCTCCCATTTACTCTTATTTCGTGCTTACGTCATCCTTAAACAAGCTCATTCTTTACTCGCGGACTCAAAATGTAATCTGATATTATATATTATGCCTTCTCATGCATTGTTCCATTCTATTATGCGCAAGTCTTTTTCCTTATTTTCACTTGAACCCCACTTGCAGCTTATCTTTTACATACATTTGTACCTCCGATCTCTCACTTCCTTTTGGCAGTGTCTCATTGTTTGTATTGTGTGCGTCTTCTCCTATTTGTGTCATGTAAAGTTCTCTCTTGTCCCATGTTGGTCTCTGTTGGCATCCCCTTTTCCCCCTTTTTCCTCTCTATATTTGTTTATGTTGTTGTAGTCTAGAATGTGTTAATTTAAATGTACAATATACCTAACTATTATTTGAGGGTTCCACAATTGTACAAGCATTGCTTTTTAGTGGACCCCTCTTGTTTCCAATATGTATATCACTATTTTGTGCAAATTATCATTATTCATTTGTCATGTTTTGTTGGAAGCAAGAATAAATTGAAATTGAAATTGAAATTGAAATTGAAATTCAATCATTCAAATAAGCACAAAATTGACTGAAGTAGTATAATATTATAGTATTTTTATTATCATTATTTTTACTTCATTATTATTACTGTTATTAATATTAATGTTGTTATTAGTATTATTAGTATCATTAGTTTCATTATTATTATTATCATTATTGTTAATAATATTATCATAATTATTATTATCATTATTATTAGTAGTAGTAGTATTATATTTAACCGAGCATGGTGGCTTAGCGGTTAGAGTGTCCGCCTCATGCACGGGAGGTCCCGGGTTCGGCATTTATAGAATGGAGAAGGGAAAGTTAATCACACGAGTTACCAGAGGACTGGCCCCCTTCTGTAGCTTTCGCTACATTTTACCCAGGGGGCAAACACCCATTTTTTAAGGTTTTCAGCTTTTGCCTGTTGTAAAAGGTTGGCCACCAGAAATGACTTCTAGGACCTTCTAGGATCACAACCTAGGTGGACAACCTCGCGAACTAGCTACTGGAAGTCCACAGGATGAGTTTCAAGAAAACCACACCTAATCCACTAAATAGTGTGTTTTAGCCTTAGGGGTCATGAATACCCAGTCACACATCTTGCACAATTACACCACAATGCACAGCTTATTCTAGATTGTTTTTTTTTTTTCATGAAGGTCTTCCCTAAAGTCCTGCGCATCGTTTGATACCAAATGTGAGCATATTGCATTTTTGATTACTGTGTCACACGTCGTTACATCGTGATGCATCACACATGGACGTGAAATTTCGAATACAGCGCTTATGTATGAAATGCAAATAACTCTTTTAAGAGTTAATAATAGGCTATATCTTAATCTTTAAATAACCTATAAAGAGCATTATACAAAGACACCAATTATTTAAATTAATAATTCAATACAAAACAAAGCCAATAAAAAACAAACAAATACATAAGCATATGAGTTGTTAATGTATTAATTTGTTTAGATTGTGATAAAATGATACAAAATCCATCTGAAACATCATAACTTTTCATCATTTGAATCAGATACAGAGGTGTGTGTGTGTCTGTCTGTGTGTATTTATGTGGGTGAGGTGGATGGGGTCACAAGACCATCAGTGGACTCCAAAAATAATTATAATCGAGGACTATACTCACCCTGAATGGACGAAGTGTAAGCGATGGCTTACATGACAAGTTTAAAGCAGAGTCTCTTACTAGATCTTATAAAGGAGGTACATTATGAAGCTTGGAAGGGGGTACTGTAGGATTGACCCTAGAAGTGGCGTATAGGACCTCCTAGATAGGAACACAAACTCTGTGCAAAACCTTGTTGACTATCTGCTGAAAGTCCACGTCAAGCGTAAACTGAAAAAACACGTCTACACCAAACCACTCACTACACCAAAGCACTCATCTCTGCCGAGTTGAAATATATTATGCTGCACCTTCATTCATCAGTTTATCCAGCACACATCATGATTTATTTTGTGTCATCGTGGATAAAGAGCTGTAGTCGAGGTCATGGCAGCACTGGAAACCAAACCGTACACAGCAACAGCACATTCCTTCAGGAACATATCAAATGTGCAGTGTTCCGGTAAAAAATCTCACCAACGTGAAAAAGGGGTGTTTGAAGGCACTATAACAGGGTCTTTTTCCAGTGAGAAGAAAAATACAAGACTATATGACGCTCAACACCTTCTACACCCTAACAAGACAAATCTCAAGAAGAAAAGAGGAAAACAGCCGCAATGCAGGCGAAGCAATGAAGTTCTGCGCATGACTATGATTTTTGTTACTGGTAGACAGCTTGACATGTATGACTTTATGGAAAAGCATGGGTTCAGTGATATATTTCATCTACTCTGTTCAAGGAACCCGGCAATTTGTGAAGTGGTAGGAAGACTGGTTTACTCTTAGTGCCAAACTCAATTTTTCTGATTTGCCTTCGGATAACAGAAAGAACAGCAGTGGTCCTTTCACAAAGGTGAAACATTTTAAGCAATTCCAAAGTATGGAACCGCTTTCTTTATGTATAGGAACAGTTACTCTGGCACCCATCAACATGATATTGTCTTGCACAGGCTTGCTGTGTAGTTGACACTAGAACTTCCATCACTGAGAGACTATCCAAACTCTATACATGATGGAATGTTTGGCTTGGGAATGTGCGCATTCTTATCAATGATGGCATGAGAAGCTCGTTTGAGACAGAGGAGAAAAGCGTCCTCACTAGGAGGCAGTAGCTTCAAGAGAGCTGACTCGGTTGTTCAAAAACTGTCAAGCTCTCAAATTTCCTAGATCGGAGTCATTAAACTGGTTTGCTTTAGTGATGTACAAATCCATTGCAAGTTCTTTTGTTCAAGTGATAATGTAATGGCAGGTTTTTTTTACCAGCAGTGTCGATATGTGCCGATTCTGGGCTGTCCTCACCCACAGCTCTGAGAGATCAGTGAGACGTGCTTGTGATATCAGTGTCATTGGCATGAATAACTACTCTGTCGACTCTGTGAACTACTCTGTTGTAGAATGTATAAAGTAAGACCCTTAATTGTAACAGCCTCGTCATGCCTGTTGTGTAGATTCAAGCCGACAGGAACCTCCATAGCAGACCCGACTGTGAGAACAATACTTTTTTTTCTATCCACCACCAATGTGCAGATGGCTTTGACCAAGCGAAGGTTCAAGCTGTCCATAATCTCACCACCTTTCACAGGGTAAGCTCAAAAGGTTTGTTTTGGTAGCTTGATATAGTGAAAAACTCATGTGGATCAGGAGCTGCACGTTTCCCACTGACTTCATAGACTTTGGCTCATTTTGTATAGGGCACACCTCTGTTCCTGTACAGCAGACTTCAGGCTGGCCTAACTGTACATGGTATGTTCAACAAAGGTGTATGATATCAGTACCGAAAGGAAATTCTTCCAGCAATAGATTTGCGTGCCATTTAGTGACTGCTTCAAATGCTTCACCTTAATGAGATGGCCAGTGACATATGGCGCACATTGCATTAACAACCACTGTCCTTTTACAGTTCGGTTGTCATTGACTTTGACTACAACTCTTTAATAATAATAATGAAACATTTATATATAGCGCATAACACATAAGCAAAATTGCATGTCTCTTCATCCCTGATGACACGATTCTGACCATATGTATGGTGTGGCATGAATGAATGGAGATGCAACATAGAGGGAGCATACTTTTCAACTCTGTTTGTAGAGATGGCTGCCTTTAGTGGGTTTTTTGTAGATGCTTTTTAAGTTTCGCTTCATGTGGACTTCCAGCAGCTAGTCCAACTATAGGTTGTGTTTCTAGAACGGTCATATGAGACATTTACGTGGGCCAATCTTTAACATGAACCAACTTTCACGATATCTCCTTTAGACCTAGAATTAAAATTGCCCTCAAACGTGTCATGTAATCCTACAGACACACTACAGACACACCAAACTGGGTGGGTAGACCTCGATTATAATTATGTTTGGAGTCCATTGATGAAAGGCTGGTCTTTTGAACACCCCCTTCCCTCCTCCCGGGTATCTCATTCACGGGATAAACATCATGTAATTTTGTGGATATATTTTGTATCATTTGATTATAGTAATTTAACCACATCTAAACAAATTATAACATTAACAACTCATATTCTTATGTATTTCATTGTTTATAATGCTTATGTGTTGTATTGTTTATTAATATACATGCTTAATGTCATTATATAATGCTCTTAATAGATATCTAAAATGCGAATTACATGTTTAAAGATCGAAATATAGCCTATTTTTAATTTTTAAGAATTTAGTTGTCTTTTATACATACGCGCTGTATACGAATTTCACGTCCGTATGTGATGTATCACGTTGTAACGACGTGTGACGCAGTAACCATAGATGCAATTTGCTCAAATTTGGTATCAAACGATGCGCAGGACTTTAGGAAAGTCCTCCATGAAACAACAATCTGGAATCAGCAGTGTATTGTGGTATAACTGTGCAAGATATGTGACTGGGTATTCATGACCCCTAAGGCTAAAACACACTATTTAGTGTATTATAGGTGTGATTTTCTTGAAACTCATCCTGTGGATTTCCAGTAGCTAGTTCGCGAGGTTGTCCACCTAAGTTGTGATCCTAGAGGGTCCTAGAAGCCATTTCTGGTGACCAACCTTTTACAACAGACAAAAGCTGCTAAACCCCCTTTGCCCCCTGGGTATTTAGTAGACGTGTGGCCTAGGGCTAATGAATCGGAGATAGGCGCCGCCTTATGTGCCATCATTGGCACGGGAATGACTTTAACTTTTTTAAGTATTATATTTATTATGATGATTGCTATTATGTGTCATGTAATAGGGGGGGGGGGGGGGTGCACGTGTCATCTGCGACCTCTACCTAGTCTAGCCATTACCCCAACCGACTTGGCTGTTCTTCTTCACTTGTTAATAATAACCAAAATGTATCGTGTAATTTTTGCGAACTTTACCAAAACCATTTCGGGGCTTTAAAAACTCATTAGCTCGTTGTCAAACAAGGCCTGTGTTTGTTTAGATACACCTTGTTAAATGCCACAATAATAAATCATAAACCAAACACTCTAAGTATTAATACCTCCACTGGCCGATGTGTTCATTTTCTTAAAAGCATCCCAGATCGCTCGTTGGTTGACTTTCTAATTAGGAGAAATGGGAGTTGTTGCCTCCGGCTATCTCGTTTGATATTTACAATTATACACAAGCGTCATTAAAACTGTATTTTATTTGAAGAAGGGGAAACCCAAGAAAAAAGGTGTCTTGGTAGAAAAAAAAGTGAGAAAGATAAGAATCATTGATCATTGGTGATAGACACCTGAGTAAGTAATACTGGTCAAGAAATAAGATGGTCCCGTTATAACGGTTATGTCGTCTGAACTTTGTTTAGAAATGGGGAATCTGCTCCAAAATTGCTGACAACTTTGATGTCACAAATGGAAACTTGTCGTTGGTCTCGTGGGGGGAATTTAATTCACACATATATTAACTATCACATTGCATACGTACTGTCTTTCAAACCTCGATTGGAAAAAAAATTGTATCACGACCGAAAATGGAATATAAAAAATAAGCAAAAAAACAAAACAAAACACGTATTTAGCAATAAGTGTGTCGTAGTTTCAAATCCCAAATAATTGAAAGAAATACTATTCTGTCTACATTTTCACGTATTTAATGCCTATCTAGTCATTAGATTAAGATTTATCATACTTGTTTTTAATGTAAAAAAAAAGGCTACAGTCCCCAACCATGCCAATGTACAGCCTTTCTAATTTTAATGAAATATTTTGTTTGCAACATGATATTCAGAAGTTGATAAACCCTATACTTAAACATTGTCTACACGTGTCACATGAATGTTCGTCTCTTTTAGGCCTTAGTATGAAAATGGCGCATTGATAGTCTTGTTTAGGCTTTAGAGAAAGGTACATGAGCAGAAATTCAAGTGAGCTTTAATTTCGTAATCTGGAGGGGGAGGGGAGACACGGTTTGTTGACATGATTCGACGGAGATGGCGTTATTTCGCTTCGTCTTCCTTGCAACATTCACGCTGGACCCACCAATGCACACCGTCCTATGCAGTACGACATTATTTGCGTGAAAATTGCATCGATATAAAAATCGATGGAAAATTGAGGAAAATGTATCATTCGACTACACGTACACGTAGATGGCAGTATACAACACAGGAACTAGGATAATAATTAAGTTTGCATAGTGAGTGTCATGTCGAAAATAGCGGTTTTATATACTAGGATTTGATAGAAAATTACTGATCTTAAAATGATGGACGAGTTATTGAGTGATAAAAGAAGTTATTAATCTGAATGATATGATTCATCTTGACTACTGTATAAATACATAAATAAATAAATTAATAAATAGATCCATCTTAAGCATATGGACGAGTACTCGTGCACTACCTTTGTGATCCTACATCCTAGAATAATAGCCAAATATATAGAATTAGGGAGTTATGAAATGTTTTATTTCCAATCGCTTTTATTTCCAATCGCTTTTATTTCCAATCGCTCTTGTTCTCAATATATATGTCAACTATTTAACGGCCACGTCAGTAGATGATGACCTCGATTAGTGAGCAATAAAGAATATGTATGTAACTGCTGATTGTACATCCAACACAAACACTCACTCACCGATAAATTTCACCAGAACGGATCGAACATTGAGCAGTTAACAGTTGAGAAAAGAAAACATAGAATTTACCTTTTAGTAAAATCATCAAACTAAAGACAGATGAATGATATTATGGAAATAACCTAAATAAAAATTAGGTAATTTCACAAGGGAATTCATTATTTTACAAGCTCGGCGTTGCGAAAAAAGGGAGATGACACGAGTGAAGAATAATTATTACGACTGCAGATTTGTTCGATCGCTCATTCGTACAGAGATCGATCACAATGTGTAGTTAGAAATCGATCACTTGATAGTTCAAATGTCATTTAAAGGGATCTAGTAATTACATTGTCCAAATCCTCAAAATTCTATTGGAATTCTAGCAGTTCCCTCATACCTTGTATTCGTATCAACAATAGAAGCATGCGACAGGTTTCGGTTTGTCGAATTTCTCTTTCGTTAAAAAGATATTTACAATATTGAAGTGTTCAGATGTTAAACTATCCACTGGAAAGTCGTAACCTTGTACAAAGTCAGTGCAATGAGTTAGTAAATATCACTTTGCATTTTTGCTCATTACTCAGCCATATAACGTCCATTTAACTTCAAATTTTAACACAACACCCCCTTTGGACATATCATATAACAACAATATACATTGTATCAATCACTCGTCACTTTTTGCACATGTAAACAAAGTTACTAGATCCCTTTAAGAAATAATATTGATATACTACCGTTCCTAAACGTATAGGTATAGGAAAGAAAGTCACATTTCAAATGGGTCACTGAACAATCGGATTAGAGAACGCAACAGTGCTGAACAAGAGATGTCCATTGTGCGCCGATAGTATTACTTTGTGTTTCATCGATCACCCATTTTTAGAGCCGATTACTATTATATTGTGAGATCGATTAATTGATGGTATTTTATGTTCCTACAACAATGATGTGTGACTGTCCTTCGCTAAAGATTCTAATCAATGAAACAAAAAGAACAACAAGAAAAATACATTTTGAAGAAAAAAAAACGCAATAGTAATTAATGGTATAGCTAAGGGTGATGTGGATGTGGTATAGCAAGATTGGTAGAGCGCTCGCTTTCCAAGCGGGAGATCCTGAGTTCGAACCTGCAGTATGCCCACCGCGTTTGTCCTTCAGCAAGACAATTAATCCACATTGCTGCTCTCCACACACAGGTGTAAAAATGGGGACTCGGTAGGAGGTAAAAGCCTAATGTGAACGATCTTCTCAATGCCCATGAGCCGCTTGGAAGGAATGCTCCCCAGGGAGTGGAGATGGGGCACACAATGGGTGATTTCAAGTATGGTGTTTAGGGCTGGTGTTAGTGTTTATCAAACTGGTGTTTGTGTGTAATAAACATTAACACCGGCCTTAAACACCATACTTGAAATCACCCAATGTGTGCTGGTTTGCATTGTATCCTATGACCGGGGTAATAATATAATTGTAAAGCGCTTAGAGATTACATCAACCATAATTGTAGGCGCTATATAAATCGAGTATATTACATTACAAGGGGGGAAAAGAGGTGCAACCCCCCCCCCCCCCCCCCCTCCCTCTTCCTTCTCTAATCCTCAAACAATATTTGTGACAAAGATGCACAAAATATAAAGAACTAGAATAAAACAATATCAATTACGCAATCAATCAACAATAATTTCTGCAACATGAGGTGAAATACAGGGGAATTGCATGCATACATACATTCTATTACGTAATAGACTGATGTTGTATTACATAATAACCAAACATGTGTGCGTCATACAAGAAATGATTAGTCATTCGTCGAAGCCATATTATTTTTTAAAATTTAGATAATAACAATTCTTGTTTGTTCAATGTGTGTTCTTATAATAAGGAAATATGTATTTCTCGATGCTACAGTAGTATATTATGACGTAAATGAGCATGCTAAGAACGTGTATGTGTGATCATATGCGCGCTATCAACGTGCGTCACTTATGTGTTGTTGTGTTGTTGTTGTTTTTTTACACAAGGGGGCTAATTATGGAGGGCACAATTCTGTATCCTTAGGGGTGCACAAGGGGGGGGTAAGAGTGCCCCCATCGGAGGTATTCGACGTCCACTTTTACTCCTTATAGTGACGCCACTGGGTATGTTTAGTAATGTTTATTACCTCATTTGTGTATAGTGTGTTTAGTGTTGTTTTTGTCAAGTAATGGGCAGGGCTGGGGGTGGTACGCCATTTATTGCAGCACACACTATTTGCTTTGTTTAAATCTTACTTAATTTTGTTTTACCTTTATGTTTTTATTGATTTTGCCGAGTAATTGGGGGTGGGGGCACGTGCCTGGCCCACTTAGCGACGCCACTGAATGTGGTTATATTTAAAACATGGTTATGGATACTGGGTTTCAAAATTCAAATTTAACGAATGTGCGTCATTTTGCATTTTACAGGACGGGAGAAGCCATAATGAGCACTAATTAGACATGACATATCCCCACTCATTGTGAACTCCCCCCCCCCCCCCCCCCCCCCCATTATTTACCCCCTCCCTTTGATTGACCTACAATTCGCCGCTGGATGCATATAGGCGTAGGAGACAGGGGCTGGGGGCTGTAGCCCTCCCCCGCACCATGCCCACCCCCGGTATTTTTTAAACCAGCCATTCCTGACAAATATCGCCCAAACCATGGGCAAAACCATGTCATACTCGGGCAAAACCATGTCATACTCGGGCAAAACCATGTCAATATTCGGACCAGAGAACCATGTCTTATTCGGGAAAAACCTTGTCATATTCGGGCAAAACCTTGTCATATTCGGACAAAACCTTGTCATATTTGGGCAAAACCATGTTATATTCGGACAAAACCTTGTCATATTCGGACAGAACCATGTTATATTCGGACAGAACCTTGTCAAATTTGGGCAAAACCATGTTATATTCGGGCAAATATGTAATTTTCGGGCATCAAAGTGGCAAAGACCTTTTTTTAAAATTTATTAATTGTATTTATTTGTGCTTGTCAGATGAAAAACGGGAAGGATAAATATTCGGGGGAAAATACTCTAGCCCCCCCCCCCCCCCCCCCCCCTGAGAAAATGTGCACGTCCGCCCATGTATGCGTTATGTATTTTGTATTTTAAAGCTCTTATATTGGAGTACTTGACCTCATTACTGTGTTATAATGTCAGATATAGGATTTTTTCGGTCAATTTCGTAAGTTGGCCACACAGATTAATTTTTGTGTGCATTCAATTTCGCCGATTTTGTCACCGCATCTGTATTTTGCATTTCAATTCGTTTTTTAGCATTCGAATTTATATAACCAGTGATAACAATCATTCGAAAACATTTTGTTTGCCTTAGATTTAAAACGTGTTTCTATTTCGTAAAATTGTCATTTAATTTAAAGCGAGAAAATTCGTGATTACGTAATACCGCCTTCCGTGAAATCCGTTGGCGAAATTGAATGCAAATATCGTGTTTTTTAAACTGAATGCTAAAAGTGGTAAATCACTTGACCGAAGAGCTAAATCGTATGAACAAAATGCAATGTAGAACTACAATTGCAAGCCTTCAACTCCATTTCGCGAAATTGAATGACACGCTTATCAAAACGAATGAGAAGCTGTACGAAATTGGCCGAGAAAAACTATATTATAAAGGATCATTATAATTTATCCACTTTAAAATGACCTTTCACTGGTTTATCACTTGACACAAATAGCCGTAGCTATGAAT
>JBAMJV010006499.1:0-81328 GCA_037951105.1 Echinarachnius parma
GCCCCCTGGGTAGCCTATGTGTTCAGAAAATTGGTTCTCTCTTAGATGCACCGAACCCCTCTGGCGCCTGTCGCGGTCTATTACTCTTTGATCACTTTAGTTCCTTAGATTTTTGTTAGAAACAATTTTCCCCAAAAAAAATTGAAATTGCATTAAGGCTGGCACCTAGTGGGTCACAGATCTCAGAAATACACAGTTTATCAACATTCATCACATTTTGCACATTTTAAACAAGTTGCTAGATTCCTTTAAAGGGACTGTCCGCCTTTTGCAAGCCAAATTTCAAAAGTTGCGAGGTTATTGTCTTATATGAAAGAAAATGTCATTTAACAGCATGCCTGAACAAACTGGGGCTTGACATATGTTTTTTTCGTGGAGTTATAGACCTAACAATAATAAAACGACACAGCGCGTTTACCCTGGTCATTTTGAACCCATTGAAAACCTATTTTTCACTATTTTTGGGCTATTTTTTGACTATTTTTCCACTAAATGGATGATTTTTAGACTATTTTTTCAAAAAATACATGCAGTATAAAAATAGCCTATTTTTTTTACTATTTTTAAAAAATAGTAAAAAAATTGGCTATTTTTTTACTATTTAAAAAAAATAGCAAAAATAGGCTATTTTTTCACTATTTTTCAAACTTTAAAATCACATCAACAATTTTTTGGCTATTTTTTTCACTCTGAATTCCACATCAACTATTTTTTGGCTATTTTTTTCACTCTGAATAAAACATCAATAATTTTTTGGCTATTTTTTGCATCTTTGTTAGAACAATCAACTATTTATTTCCTATTTCCACTTTGTAATTAAACAAATGTACACACACACACGCACATACACACACAAACAAACAAACATACGCACATACGCACACAAACAAACAAACATACGCAAATACACACATACAAACACACACACGTACAAACAGTCACACACACACATACAAACAAACATACGCACACACATACATGCACACAGGCACATACACACAGGCACACATACATACATGCACGCACGTACAGACACAAACACACATGCACTTGCTTACACGTACGGACACATCAGGTACAGACACAGCATACATACATACATATACATACATACATGCACATATACACAAACGTGCACGCACAATATGCATGCTCTCTCTCACACACACACACACACCGTGACGCACGCACGCACACATACACATACATACACGCATACACACACACATACACATACTTACGACCCGGTCATATTGCATGCACAGACAGCTGCAACATTTGTACATCATTAATATACAGTCAAACCTGTGTATAGTGGCCACCCAGGGAGACAAGAAAAGTGGCCACTGTAGACAAGTGACCTCTATAGACAGGTTCCACTACACTGTTTTTCCTCTGCTGGCCGGGAATTAATTTGGTGGCCACTTTTTCTGACTTCTCTAACTGTTCCTGTCGTGAGAGCTTAATTTCATTGTGACCACTTCCACGACAGTCGTACGTAGTTTAACCACGACAGAAAATGTACATTTCGTACGACAGACCCACTACAGAATCATCGTAGGTTCCATTGTGACCAGGGCTTTATTTAATGAGGTGTGCACTTCTGGAGAAAAGCATACGTTATGGCACACACATAGATTAGAACTTCCTTTTCAAGAGATTTGATGGAAGCAATTTAGTCAGAACGTCTCATTCTTGGCCGCCATCTTAAATTTCCAAATGGCGCCATATGGCACCTATTTTCATCAATATTTCAGAAATAAAAAACAGCTAGAGAGATCATTTCAGCGGCTATACCCACATTTGTTGCGTCAATGAATCGCCATGGGAAGTGTATTTAATTCTGTATCTCAGAATCTCAGAGTCTATTCTAGACTTCATTTTTAGCTGCATGCATATAAATTATTTTGGGGGTCAACTTATTACGATGACACAGTATAAGGTTGGAAGCATTTAGCACGCCCTATATTGGCCGCCATCTTGAAATTCAAAATGGCTGCCACCTTGAACCTATTGTCTTCAATATTTCAGAAGTAAAACAGCTTGAGAGTTCATTTCAGCGTTTACAACCACATCTTCGGAGTCGACGAATCACCTAGATCTTGAAATTAAATGGTAGCCATCTTGAATTTCAAGAAGGCAGTCATTATAAATTCAAGATGGTGGCCTAAAACGGGCATGCTTAATTGCGTCAATATAATTTTGGTGCATCTTGAAGTATTTCAAGGCAGTCCATGTCATTTGGGCATAGTAACTGGAATTAAATTTGTAGCTGTTTTAAATTCTGATATTAAGAGTTTAAATAAAGGCTTCCCATAACGGTAATCTTAAAATTAAAAGTGGCTGCCTCTTGATGTCTTGAAAATAGATTCAGGTGATTCTTGACCACTAAAGTATGGGTATAGTCGTTTAAATTAACTCTCTAGCTGTTTTTCTGAATTATTGAAGAAAAAAGCTGCCAGATGGCGGCCATTTCAAAAAATCCCAGTTGGCGGCTAAGAATGGGGCATGCTAAATTGCTTCTATCGAATTTCTTGAAAAGGAAGGTCTAAAACTATCTGTGTGCCAAAAATCATGCTTATATCCGGAAGTGCACACGTGGTCTCATATATCGCACTAAGAGCCCCCACCAGTTACCTTGCACGTTTCGTAATACTCACACTCCTTTATTGTATTGACAATAAATTAATATTCAATCAAAACTCTTGTAAATATATATATTTTTAGCTGATTAATTCGAAGTTTTTAAGTTTCCATAAAATTGTTAATTGCTGGTTTTACGAAATTGCCATTTGGGGCCTTTTCTTTTTTGATACCTCGACTGCCTATGTTTGCTACTTTAAAGTCTCTCGCTATTTGATTTAAATCACTATTGTTCACTATGTCAAAGGGATCTAATAAATAATAATCCCCTTTGCAGATAAGTTTTCACGTTCTCAAAACATTTTGCCGCAAACATTATTTGGTGCACTTTTGGGGTGAATGGTCTTCTAAGATTAATATCTGTCGCAATAAATCTGGTTGTTGGTTGTTTTCGATTCTGGAAGCAAACTTGTGAGAGAATCGTAGGCGTGCGCAGATGGTTTGAATGACGTCACCGTTCTCCAATCATATTTGTCGACGTGACAATATGACACGCCCTTAGTAAGCCCGCTTCCATGCCATTAAAACATTTTCAAAACATTCAATATTTAGCCGGCAAAGCCAGCGGACGTGATTTTTTTGTTCAATACAGTTGTTCCACAGTCTGTTTGTGGTAAGTTTTAAATCTCCACTCTTGTCTGTATGTGCTTTTAGTTGGTATCTTTAAGAATTTAGAGGAAGGAATAAAATATTCCGTGCGTCAAGCTAATGTTCCAATTTTCTTATAATTTGATTTGTCTCCAATTTCTCCTTCGGTTGTATAGCTTTGTACAGGGACTCCCTGTGTTCTCTTCCAAGATGGCGATTGGTTTTAAGTTTGCCCTTTCCGTGGCCCTCGTGCTCGTTGCCGATTTCGTTGCCAACCCACCCGTTGTCATCGAAGCCGTTTCGCTGTCATCAGGAAGTTCGAATCCCAGTGGTGATCCGACTTCGACGATATCGATGACGACCAACCGAAACCGTCCGACCAAGACCAGATTGAGATGCTTCGAGATCGAATCGCAAAACTGCAGGTAAGCTAAAAGTAACAAATACAAAAATACAGTAATATCAAATGTTTTGGGACACATTGGCTAAATTTGTTTCCCTAGCGGACATGGGCTTGCCGCACCACCCTGACAACTCACGTTGTACTAAGAATGACTTGCATCTGATGAAAATAGAACTCATTCTGTACCGTCAGTGGCGTAGCTACGGGGGGGGGCACGGGGGGGGGGGGGGGGGGTTGTGCCCCCCCCCCCCAATAATTTAGAAAAAACAATAGAAAACATAAGGGGCCATGTTTTGAAAAAAACAAAGAAATACATAAGGTGTGCCCCCCCAATAATTTTGCGTGCCCCCCCCCCCCCCAATCAGTCCGACCACGCTACGCCACTGTGTACCGTGGTTTTAGTATCACAGCGTCTTCTACAACATTAATGTTCTCTGTATAGAATGGGATTGAATGATTGCGTAGACCTAGTTAATTACAGCATAGTTCGATTTGCACCGTGCAATTCAACGCGTTTCTTGCGAGTGCAGTGGGGTAGATCAAGACCTAGATCAACTTCCTTATTCATTTATAAATGTGTGACTTTTCCCATTGACATTACACCGTACGGTACACGTATACGGTACCCATTCGCAAGACCTCGAAAGGCCAACTTCAAATTTCGACAAGATCTCCAGCTAACTTTTATCATCGGCAATAACTTTAGAACAAAAAATTACCAGAAATCTTCTCAAATATTCATACTTTATGATGCTTACCTTTTAGGAGCTCGATGACTTTCCAATCAGGATCTATTTCTCGAAGAAAATCGTCCATTATTTGATTCTTTCCCAGTCGGTAGTTACTTTTGAGCCAAACGTAGCGTGAGGGCCAGGCGTTCATGAATGAACATAAGGTCATGACGTCACGGTACGTCATCTGCTCATGAATATTCATAACTAGGATTAGTGTTAGGGTTGGTTTGAGAGATTATAGTTACAATGAAACCAACACCGATCATCAGCCGGTGACGTGGCCTAGTGGTCACGCTGCCTAGTGGTCACGCTGTGGACATTAACACTTGGGGTCATGGGTTCGAATCCTCTCTTGGACTCTTCTTTTCTTTTGCCATAAAACATAGTGAGTAGCGGTTCATTTAGTAAATGTATCATACAGAGTTTTCACTAAAGTCTGAAATGACGTATCATGATGTCATTACCTATGATTATTCATGAACGCCCAGCCTAGCACTGGCCATCACGCTACTGTTGGCTCAAAAGTAACTACCTTCACGGTCCCGCACGCGAATTTTTAAACCGTAGGATGGCAACTGGAGATTGATGAACTATTCATAAGCAGCGATGTAGGTCAAGGGCTAATCATGAATATTCATTACTTGGATAAGGGTTTTGATGAGTTTGAGGATTATAATTACAATGAGACCCTTCTGGCCATCGGCATTTACGTGGCCTAATGCATGGTCATGCTGTGGACTTCAACACTTCTTGATAACATGGGTTCGAATCCTCTGTTCTTCTTTTCTTTTGCCATAATAAGTGTTTAGTAGTGGTTTATTTAGTAAATGTATCATGCACAGTTTTCACTAAGGTCTGAAAACTGTGCCCAACATCACTGCGCATGCTCACTGCTTATCTCCAGTTGCCATCCTACGGTTTAAAAATTCGCGTCCCGCACGCGCATAATGTTTTACACAGACTAGCGCCTGCTGTATATATGCGATACAATTTATATGCATCAAACTTTGCTACTCTGCGATATCGATCTAGCTAAGACAAGTCCAAGGGCGAGGGGGGCGAGGGTGACCATTAATTAGTGGCTGATCTCGATGCGGACTACGACCACGACGTAGATACATGTATACAGCAGGCGCTAGTCTTGGCTTACCAGCGCCCTTTTTGGGGCTTTCGGCTAAATGGCGGAAGTACAGTGTAAAAACATTATACGCGTTCCGCACGTACTGCATGCACTGCACTGTCGCAACGCGCAATGTTCGAAGATGGCGCGCGAACAGCAATTAACGTACGCGACCAACGCGCGCTCGTAAGATCTGATTCATTCGAATTTTATCTTCACTGCGTGACATCATCTACGGGCCATCTGATTGGCGAGAATTGTAAGTCTCTCAAAGATGTATATCTAGAAGCTGGTTCCGATAAAACTTTTAGTCGAATCCCTAATTGATTAAGTCTTAAAGACTTGAAATATTTTAAGTCTCAAAATGGATTTAAAAATTCAAGTCCTAGAAATTTAGAGATTACACTTTTGAATATGAAGGTGACGGTATTGGGCTGCTCAAATGTCTCCTGGAGTCGACATTTCAGTCCCTTTAAAACGAACCATTAACTTTGTCAAATTCAACCAAATTAACTTTTCACATTTCCGTAATGTTTTTTTTTTTTTTTTTTTTTTTTTTGGCTTATGGCATAACACAAGAGAGAAATGTCTCCTTAAAGGTTGGCTGACAAGAAAACTACCTAAACATTGTGTTTTACTGTATCTAAGGTAGATTTTCATGAAGATCACTAATAAAAACATATTTTCCGCGTCGGAAAACCAAGAAAAAAGAAAAAAAAATTCACTTTTAAATTCACTTTAGTAATTCCCGTAAAAAAAAATTGAGTCACGGCGAAGAAAAATGACGTCATCTTTGTGACGTCACATGCAGGCAATCGCAGTATAGCTCGGTCATAGACGTACACGCTGAGTGTACGTTGACAGAGAGATATTATTTCGATTTTTTTTTCAATATTTGCAAACATTTGTTATGGTTTATATCATGGACAATCTACACTCAGATGTGTTGCTGCAAGCTGCTATAATTAATTTCTTAGGAATTTTCAGTTAAGCCTCAATTTACAAGCAAAAACGATTTATTTGTTTTCCCCTAGCAAGTCATAGGCTTCTGCATTTAAACCATGCACATTCCTCCCGTGTTGCGGTCTGCTTGTGATGTCATGATCCGGGATGCACGTGCGCACATTCCCGCTCCGCTATAAATTACTTTTTTAGCAGCATGGAACGCCGATGCGAAAACAAGCACAAAAATTGCATGAAATATTATCTTTTCAACAAAGCTCATGGAGTTTACAAATCACTTTGATATGCACTCAAGCTCTCTTATTTATATTCCGCCACATACTTTCATTTCTCTGCAGAGCGACGTCGGTGATATCGTCCGGTCTTTCTCTGCACTGGACATTGTAGCCAAACATCCGTCAATGATGTCGAAACTCAACCTCGATACAAGTGACGGTGAACAAGACGGTAGTCGATCACGGCGAGACGCGGAAACGCTTCCGACAGAAGCACCATCGTCATCGAACGTAGGGGCAGCTTCCAGCGTCCATTTCCCAACTACCCGGGATATCTCGGACCCTATGGAGGGCCAAATTATTCAGGTATGCCTGTCATAGTCATGAAGTATGCTAAGCCAAATAACAATATTGGGAAAGTTACCGAAAGTATCTTTATTGGCCAAACTAATTGATCTAGTTCTATTGAAATAGTGTTTAAAAAGGGCTTGTGTGGGAATCGTGTTTGTTAATCACTCGCAATACGTTGCAAATTCAATTACGGGTTTAAATGAAAAGTCACAACGGAAGCATGCATAGTTTACTGTCTGTATATCGTCCTTAAAAGGGTACCATTACGAGAGAAATCAGAGTTTGCATTTAAAGGGATAGTTGAGCTTTTGTATAGAAGGCGCTACACAAAATAATTATTTTGTGAAATAATGAAAAACGAATCAAAAATGTTGAACCAGTCGTTAAAAAAACAATTTTATAATGCTTCCCCTTTTCAAACATTTCCAAAAAAAGGTTTTTGAATAGTTATTGATTATATCTATATCTAATCACTATTTGAAAAAAAACATCGCATGCACAAAATCATATTTTAAATGGTTGAAACAATGAGTTTTTAGAGAGCGCCCTCCAGAGTTTAACGGCTCTTTTTGAATGATAACAGGCTATTTACTTAGTCATTTGTAATTTTGTATTCCTTTCGAGCATGATGGAGTTATAACTATTAGTTTGTAATGTATTGGTGAATTTTTTTTTTTTTGGGGGGGGGGGGGGGGAGGGGGAGGGGGTTTGGTTACTAAAATTCAGTATGACCAGAATTGTACTCTCTTTACCAAAACTCAACTATCCCTTTAACTATCGTGTCGTGCGACATTCCTGCCACACCCGGTTGTCGTACAATTGCTACACAACTACCATCATTGACCTATAGATAGTATATCGGCTTCTCTTCTCTTACCTCATATCCAGGCCAGTGTTTCTTGTGCCCAGCCGGGACTCCAGGACCGGCAGGCCCATCTGGCCCCAACGGGCAACCCGGCAGAGACGGGCGCGACGGTCGGGATGCATCGCTAACATCACCAGGTAAACACAATGTCAATGCCAATGGCAATGGCAATGTCAGAATGACCCTATTATACCGAATGGCAGACAACGTAATTATTGCAAAAGTGGTGTAATCGATATAAGCACAAATTATGTATTGAATCATTCGTAATAACTGATATACGTGTTTATTTTGTATTACATTTACATTGCTGGTTAATGACCTGGTTAATTCATGAATATGTTAAATTCTCGTTTCCATTGACAACCGAGTTAACATATCTATTCGAAAGAAGAAAAAAAAACGTATGCATAATTTAATAAACTTATAAATTGAATGCAATTTCTTTCATACTTGCTGCATGTAGCCCCTACCAACTGCACTGGGTCATCGCCAGTACCGTCCGCTACCCCCGAGCACACCGCAGGAGAATAACGGGTCGCCTGGTGGCGCTGTTTACACTCGCTGGGGGAAATCTGAATGCGCCGATGGTGCGGAGCTTATCTATACAGGTACATGTAATTGACATATGGGCAATTCCACGCCAAATGAGCCAAAAGTGGACAAATCCAATGAGGATTATTTCTGATCTTGTTTATTTTTTCTGGATTATTTTTTCATAAATCATGATCACATAATGATATCTTTCAGTTTACATGATTTAAAAAAATATTGGGCATCTCCTGATAGAAGAAACAGGCACCATACATGAACCTATACACATGGGACTACACAGTGCATATTTCTAGATTTTCTTATTTTTTGCATTCCTTTCTAGTATTTTTCTGTTTTAAGGTACCAAATTGGATGACTGAATATCACATCATGTGTTCAGATTAAAAATTCAGTCTTTTGAGAGCCCTAAAGTATATTTTAATGAATAAAAAACTCTGTCCTTCCGTTACTGTCCTTCCGTTACCGAACAGTGAAGCAATTAACTGTTTGTAATTAATATACCCATAGACATATTTTGTTCAAATAAGTGTTGTAATACTCTTAGAACATTAGGGAATGGACTACGAGCCAATATAGCATGATAGTCCTCTTAACTTCACCGAGATTGGATCATAACTAAAGGACTTGAAAATCCATGTCCATTTTGCCGTCCTTCCGTTACCCGGCCTCATTAGTGTCCATATCTAATACACGTAATGTAAACAAAAATATTTAAAAAAATAGGAAATCAAAGGTGTCCCACCAATAGTCCTCAGAAATGTAATTTACAATGATGAATCATAAGCAGGATTCTGGAATTATTTGATTTAATTTCAAAAATTGCGTCTGAATGTCCTTCCGTTACCGTGGAATTGCCCATATGGAAAGCTTATTGGCTTAAAGTGATCAAAGAGGGGGGGGGGATGTCGACCAAAATTACCAAGGCCGAGATAACTGGTTTAGAGTCGTGTCAGCGGGGGAGTGGGTGTCCGTCAACAAATGTAATGGGGGTGGGGGGGGGGGGGGGGTGTCTGTCAACAATTTTCGAGGGGGGGGGGGGGGGTGTCCGTGAGTAATTTTTGAAGGGGGGGTGTCCATCAAACAATTTCAAGGGAGGGGGGGCGTGTCCGTCATTTTTCGAGGGGGGTGTCCGTCAAAATTTTCGAGGGGGGATGTCCGTGAAGAATTTTCGAGGGGGGAGAGGTCCTTCTAGTATTTTCGAGGCGAGTGAGGGGGGTGTTCGTCAACAATTTTGTAGGGGGGTGTCCGTGAAGAATTTCCGAGGTGGGGGGGGGGGGGGGGGGGGGGGGGGAGGGAGGGAGGGTTGTCGGTCAAAAATGTTCAGGCCATGGGGTGTCCTGTTTACACTCGCTGGGGCAAATCTGAATGCGCCGATGGTGCGGAGCTAATCTATACAGGTACATGTGATTGAAATATGGAAAGCTTATACTTCTACTTCTACTTGGGTACTCGACAGCGTCCATAACGTAGAGTCGAGCGGAACCGGTGAGGTGTCCCATTAGAATTTTTCGAATTTTAACTACATTTTCCGAAAATAATGCCCAAATGTCGAAAATCAATTAAATATATTAAGTGTTGGCTGAGATATGCCCATCTGAATGAATTTTACTTCAATGGGCAATCAGTGTTATAATGCTCGTCCAAACATGTCAAGGGGGATTCGTCAACATTTTCGAGGGGGGGTGTCTGTCAACAAGGGGTAGGGATGTTGGTCATTTTCAAGGAGGGGGGGGGGAAGGATATCCGTCAACATTTTCGAGGGGGTGAAGAATATTCGAGGGGGAGGGGTACATCTAGTATTTTCGAGGCAAAGGGGGGGGGGGGGGTATCGGTCAACAATTTTGGAGGAGGGAGGGTGTCCGTAAATTTTGGAGGAGGGGGTGTCCGTCAAATGTCCGTCCAAAAAAAAAAAACTTTTGTAAGTATGTCTTTTGTTCTTATCTCCGGTTAGTCGACCCATGATTGAAAGATGTTGTCACAAGGGGTTTTTACTCTGGAATTTTTGTTTAGGGATGGGCCTTTGCAAACTGAACAAAATAATTGCTAAAATGTTTAAAAGTATACAAAGCATATCTAGGTCAAATAGTTAACAAATAGTCGATACACTAATACACTAATACACAATAGTTAAAGGCAACTTGCATTTGGATTTCGGGGAACCTTTAAAATTCCTAATCCTTTTGTAGTGATATTCTACTGAATATCCTAATATCTTGTAGTATTTTATTTTGTGGTCACAATAGGAACTACTGGAGGTGCATTTTACACCCACATCGGGCAGCGGCGCTAACTATCTCTGTCTTCCCAACGAGCCGATCTATGACGAAGTTGATGCCACTACTAGTACCAGCCGTGGCGCTCTGTATTCTTGCGAATACGAGGTGAACGTGGCACCCACTCAGCGCATACGTGACGTGCATGATCACACGCCCGTATGCGCGGTGTGCAAGGCCCCTGCTACGCACACGAGCGTGTTGATGGTTCCCGCGCGTAACGTGTGCCCTTCGGACGCATGGCGACTCGAGTATGCGGGTTACTTGATGTCTGCGGCTGACTCACATAAGAGGACAGAGTTCATCTGCGTGGACCGCGCGCTCGAGGCAGAGGAAGGCACGCACGGTAACCAAAATGGTGCCCTTCTGTACATGGTGGAGGGTCGTAATCTTGCAGGAGGTGGTCTTCCATTTGGACCGTACGTCAATAACTATGAACTGACGTGCGCCGTGTGCACCATGTAGCCGTAAGGTATCTGGACATAGATGGTTGGTTCAGCATCATCAATTGTCCAGAGGTGTTTTTACGTAACTCCAGTGTAAAGTGTATAGTATAGGATTTCTCGGTCAATTTCCTAAGTTGGCTACACGAATTTATTTTGTGTGCATTCAATTTCGCCGGTTCTGTCACCGCAGCTGTAAAATGCAATTTTGTACCACAATTGCAAGCCTTCGGCTCAATTTCGTAAAATTGAATGACACGCTTATTAAAACGAATGAGAAGCTTACAACATTGGCCGAGAAACCTTGCCTATACTATCCCTCATCCCTAATTGTGTATATCACTGCTGATTGGTCGAGAGAGCGTAATGTTACCAAATAAAGTTTTACCAAGGGTGTAGGCTACTATTATCTCAGTATAATTATCTCCTTGCTTTCACTAGATGTTTTGCATGACGCAATTGCGTAATTGTACATAACTATCTTCCCTAGGGCGCATACTATCGGTATCGCTATTGTTCATGCATTTTGAATATATCGTGTACAGTTCTCGAGACATTTACTCCCGTGCATGTACATGTGCCGTACCGTATGCACAGCTCACTCCTTTCACTCATAGTCTAGTTTCAGACCCTGCTGAACTTATTTGTATCCCCTACGCTTCTAGTATTTAAAGGGATAGTTGAGTATTGGTCGAACTTAACTTTAGTAACCAAAACCTGCATCATTACGGTACAAAGTAATAGTCATAACTTCACCATACTCGAAAAGTATACACAATTACAAACGACTAAGTAAAACCCCATGTTATCATTCTAAAAGAGCCGTTACAACTCAAGAGTGCGCTATTTAAACAAAATCATTGGTTTTAGCCTTTTTTTTATACAAAATTGTGCATTTAATGTTTGTTAAAATAATGATTCAAAAGAGATATCATCAACGACTTTTTAAAAACCTATTCTGATTTTTTTCAAAGTAGTCTTCGAGCATTTTTTTAAATTTTTCTAAAAGTCTAAATATCGCCCGGTGATTGCCGGTGAAGAACATTTTGAATAAAAATATATTTATGGATATTTCAGCCATTTCTGAACCGATTTTGATCAAATAAAGTTTATTCTGTCATTCAAAACTGTATGTTCTTTTGTATTTGACAGTCAGTTTTTCATTATCTCACAAACAAAATATCGGGGGGGCACTTCGGGAAATACCAATACTCAACACTACCTTTAAGTGCTAAGAGCAGTGATCTGGCGAGCTCACTCTCGTTGATGTCATAATTATAGCGGGCTAAAAGCGTAGGGGGTGAAAAGGTTTAGCAGAGTATATAACTAGACTATTTTATTCGCAGAAAAATTGCGCGATGAAGTGTGAAATGCAACAAATCCGACGTAAATCTGCTGTGTTGTCGGCACGAAAACATATTGATAAGCAAATTCGAGATTAATATCATGATAGTAAAGAACGATTTTAAGAATATTATTCGGGAAAGTTCGGGAAAATTATTAATTTGTTTGTAATGTGTATACAAATGATAAATAACTGAATTGTTCTTTAGTAGTATATTATATAGATATATTGCATTGGCTATAGTATGCATGTTGTTTCATGGACCAGGCCATCTTAACCATCTAGAGAACAAGTAAGGCAAACCCTATGATTTCGTTCTTGAATATAAAAAAAGGTTATTGTTTTGATGAGGGATACAAGACAAATACACCATGCCTTTGTTCGAGGCACCATATGAGGGCCTTCGGTGACTTCAACAGTACTATTTTCTTCGGAGCTGTGCCCCTTGAAGCAAATAGTACTTTTGCAGTAACCTCAGAGCCCATAGATTCAACCAGAGCATGTCAAGGCATGGTATGTATTTTGTATACTATATATATTTTTTTTTTCTTCCAATAAACGGCTGGATTTGTAATCATGTAGTTTGACCCTTAAGCATTTATACACGGAATTATATCCACATAGATGTTATTCCAGTTTCTATAGGGCAATGTGGATTATGTAGATAAAATTGGGTTTTACACTTAAAAGGGATGCATAATTATGTCATTTCTTCG
The DNA here is from genome assembly GCA_037951105.1 of Echinarachnius parma. Classification (NCBI taxonomy): domain Eukaryota; kingdom Metazoa; phylum Echinodermata; class Echinoidea; order Clypeasteroida; family Echinarachniidae; genus Echinarachnius; species Echinarachnius parma. The sequence continues at coordinate 13,215 of JBAMJV010006499.1, forward strand.
CGAGCGGGTGGTTTGTCCAACATACTTAAAGGGACTTAGTAACATTGTCCAAATCCTCAAAATACAATTTTAATTCTAGCGGTTCCCTCATACCTTGTTGTATTCGTATTACTAATAAAATCATGGGACAGGTTTCGGTTTTTCAAATTTCCCTTTCGTTACAAAGATATGTACGATCGAAGTATTCAGATAAGACAAACTCCCCCGGACTTTTTCTTACCGTGTACAAAGTGAGTGCAGTGAGTTAGTGACTATCACTTTGCATTTTCGCTCATTACTTGGCCATGCAATGTCCATTTGACTTGAAATGTTCACACAATACCCTGTGGACATATGAGATAACAACAATATACATTGCATCAACCATTCATCACTTTTTGCACATGTCAACAAAGTTACTAGATCCCTTTAAGCAGAAATTACTAATTATACAGCGTCTAAACATTAAAGATTATAACATTATATTCATGTACTAGGCGATCTGAACATTCGCAACTAGGCTAGTTTGTATGTACTACGTAACACAGGACCAGTCTGTATTTCGCACCGTGTGCATAAGATCAACCATACGTTTAGATTATATTGAATACATTTAAATAACCCACAGGGGGTAAATTGGCGTCGCCACTTTTAATACGATTCAGTCATTGAGTAATTTTGATTAAAGAATGTACTTATTGCGTACGATTTTGCTACACTTCATCAGAATGAACGGATACGAGGTGACATAAGAGCACAATTGTAATTTTTAAAGACAAACCTACCATATATTAACGCTCAATAATTTGGTTTAATGATACCTTACTCATCGCATATCAATGTAAATATTTGAAGATACGATTATGACTATTTTTATCACGCATTTTCGTGTTATTTTCATTTAATCGTACTTATCTCAATTCTAATCGGTCGTTGCATTTAAATCCTTCATGTATTCAATATACTCTATTTAGTTTGTTATAAATTATCTTCAGCAAGCGAACCGCGCCTGTTTGGAAGGCACGGTTGTGTGTTCAACCTATTCGGGTGTCTCGATTCTTACGACTCTAAGTATATATCCAAGATGTCTTCTGCTTCAATTAAAACATAATCCACGAATTTCTCCGTTCTTTAGTTGTTGTTTTTTAAAATACCAATATTTCTACTTGCTATCTAATTTAGATAAAACGCAGCACGATATGCATTTTGTGTACTGTTTATTTGCGTGTGTGTCTTTGTATATGCGTATGGGTTTTGTGTTTGACTTATTATTGTCTGATTTTATCAGTGACTTGGTGCATGCTTCGAGATGATGGTTGTGTGGATATTTTGACTGTTTTTTGCTTGATGTGAGCGTTTGTGTATTTGATCTGCAAGTGATTGTGTTTCATTGTGTGTGTCAAATTGTGTTGTTTACGTATATGACCACTTGGGTGTTTCACTAAACACTTGAATCGATTTTTAGTATTTTAGTGTTTAGTGAAACACCCAAGGCGATGTGGCGGAAAGTTTGCAATCGATTGTAAAGTTGCAATTATTTGTAAAAACAAAAATAATTATGCACGTTTAAACCAATCAGATTTGCGCATTTAGTCACATGATCTGACTTGCAATTAACTGCAACTTTGCAATCGAGTGCAACTCTTTATGGACGTGGACGTGGTGTGGCAAGATTGGTAGAGCGCGCGCTTTCCGATCGTGAGATCCCGAGTTCGAACCCTGTGTATAAGGCCCACTGCGTTTGTCCTTCAGCAGGACAATTACTCGACAATAATGCTGCTCTCTACCTACCCAGGTGTATAAATGGGTACCATGGTCGGGTGTTAATTAGCCTGTAGCGCCATCATCAGTGGCAGCTCGGCTAGTATGCTCCCCGGGGAGTTGAGAAAGTACGCAATATCATTGTGTTGGTTTGAAATGTACCTGATGACCATGGGTAATAATAATTTAAATAATTATTTAAGCGCAGTAAAGTATATAGTGACCTTACACCACAAAACGACCAATAAATCGGGAAAACTGATTGTGCTGCTTATCATAAAACATTAATATAGAAGTCATTACCTTTAAAATGGAAATTAATTTTCATATTTGGACTAAGCAAACCAGGCCTCTCAAAATGAACACCACATATTTGGAATATGGCTGAAGAATTATTAAAATAAGGGAGAAACGGGCCATTTAAAAGATCAGTTTCCATTAAAGCGCTGTAATAAGATCACATTAATTAGATGAAAAAATAATATTTAAACATGAATTCCAACGCTCAAAATGTTACAGAAGCTAGATTAAAATATGCTTATCAGGAAATACCAAAATCGTAAATGTCATATTTTGAACAAAATTTGACTATTTTAGCTAATAAAAGAGAAACTACCACAGCGACATAACGGTCGTTTTGTGGTGTATGGTCACATATTTATAGTAACTGCGCTATATAAATGTTCATATTATTATTAGTAGTATTATTTATGAAACGGGGCCTAGGTCATGTATAGTTAATATTAAAGGGTACCACCACCCACACAAATATTCTTATAAATGAAAGGTAACATCTTTAGTAGTCCATTCCATCAACAAGTTCAGAAAAATATGTTTCAATTCAAACATATAAGGAAACTGACCAGAAATATAATGTGAATAAAAAGAGCAGAGAAAATGCGATTCCAACGGGATTCGAACCCGAGACCTTCGGATTGCTAGACCGGTGCTCTTACCGACTGAGCTATAGAAAACCCTAGAACGGCGTTCGTCCCTGAAACCCCTTAATTGTCATTGCTCGTGAGGTCAGAAGCTATTATGAACCTGACATAAACCCGAAGGATATAAATTAACTTGGGGATAAAAAATTATATGCGAGGGATCACCGAAGTGATGCAGCTTTTTAAATAATTAATTCAAATATATAAGGAAACTGACCAGAAATATAATGTGATTAAAAAAGAGCAAAGAAATGGGATTCCTTCGGGTTTATGTCAGGTTCATAATAGCTTCTGACCTCACGAGCAATGACAATTCAGAGCTTTTCAGGGACGAACGCCGTTGTAGGGTTTTGTATAGCTCAGTCGGTAAGACCACCGGTCTAGCAACCCTCTTTACCCTTTTCTACCCCTCTATCGTATTTGTCTATACCGCGAGAAATTAGTGTCCGTGCCAAGTCAAAAGATGGCGCGCTTCACAAACATGAAAGTTCGCCAGTTGGTTGAACAGATATTCACCATTCACTGTGGGCGTATCAAATAATGGGCGTCAGGGACCATGGTAATTATAATCATTGCCTCAAATCCTATAATTGTGTCCATCGATGTCGATATGCTAGAATAACAAGAAACTCAACAGGATGTAGTATAGCACACGCACTATACTGTATACTATACTATACACTATACTATATATCTTCATTCATTCAACTTTCATTCAACTTTGCAAGGTCTTTAAATGTGCAAAGTGTCACTTTACACCTTTAAAGGTGCAAGATTTCACCCTCAAGAAAGGGTGCAAAATTGCACCCTATGTTGAGGGTGCAAAGTTGTACCTTAAAAGGAGCCGCCAGTGTTGCATCACTTTGCACCTTTAAAGGTGCAAAGTTGTTCCTCTTTTTCTTAGTGTGTATGTTGTATTAAAGGGTACCACCCCCCCCCCCCCCCCCCCAGGAAAACAAAATATATATATGAAATTATATTCTTATAAATAAAAGGTAACTTTTTTAGTACATAGTCCATTCCACCAAAAAGTTCAGAAAAATATGTGTTTCCAAAACAAATTATATAATTGGAAAACGCATCACCATACTACCACATGTGTTCATGGGTCTGAATACGAATGCATCGTCCGTAAATCGAAACGTACGCCGTGAATAGAATATTTGCGCACTCGCAAACGTTTGGCGCGTACGGAACCATGAGGGCAACTGGTTCCATATATGGTAATTAATTGCATTGGTTATGAATTACACCTTTTGCAAATTGTTTGGCATATATTTGATATCAAGCAACGGTACCAAAACATAATTATGTGTTGTTCTTTACCATGTTTACCTGGTGGTCCCCTTTGTAAACTGTGAACCCACGCATGGTAACAAATGAACCAACGCCTCAATAGTTTATACAACGGACTCAAAACAATTATTGCATACGCTTCCTGTTTCATTTTCTATCGTTTATTGACAATTTCCGAATGAGCTTTAGCACACGTGCAATAAAAACTAACTCAAAGTACAAATGTTTACAATAATAAAATATTACCTACATGACCAGGGCCCTGTTGCAGAAACCGATGCAATCGCAATGTAAACTTGCAATTAATTGCAAATCAGTTCATGTGACAAAATGTGTAAATATGATTGGTTCAAATGTGCAAATTAACCGACTTGCAATTAATTGCAAGTAATTACAATCCCGCCCCCCCCCCCCCCCCCCCCCCCCACTCAGGTGGTCATCTGTACCGCATGCGCGTTCCCGATTTTTCGGGAAAAGGGGTATATTTTAGGGGCTCAGTTCGGGAAAAAATCCCGGAAAATCGTTGAAATAGGGGGTCTTTTAGCATTTTTTCCCCGAAATATTTTTAATTAGGGGTAGTTTTCAAATCTTCCTTCATCCAGGGGGTAATTTTGCTAGCTTCCCTTCCAAAACCTGTGATATTGGGGGGGGGGGGGGGGGGGGGGGGAAGGTAACACACAATCACACAAACAAAACGCGTACAGTTCACAAGTACATTTCAAGTACACAAACGCTCACATCAAACTAAAAATAGTCAAAATATCCTACCAACCATCTACCTCGAAGCATATTATTGAAGAGCTTAGTTGCAAAAGAGGCACAAAAAAATGAGTTAGCGATATCAGTACAGTAATAAGCTACGTAACTATGTAGAACCCAAATTTTAGGACAATTTACTCATTCAAAATCAAAATATAGAAAGTTCAATTTTCATATTTCCATAGGCATGTGTACAAAGTTTGACAAAGACACCTGCTTTAATCCAAAGTTGAAAAAGTGGATCTAACCCCTTTTGGAAATCAGCTTCTTCATATATAAATATATATACTCCAAGTCATTAATAAAATCAGAAAAAAATATTTCAAACACAAAACCCAGGCCACGCACACAAATAAACATTCAACAATACACACACACAAATACAAAATTTGCTACGTTTTATCTAATTTAAATAAAGTAGCAAGATATGTATCTAAAAAACAAAACTCCAAAACAAAGAATTTCCAGGATTATGTTTAATTGAGCAGAAGACATCTTGGATATAGGGTAAGAATAGTCTTTAGAATCGAGACACCCGAGTAGGTTGAACACACAATCAAGCCGTCTGAACAGCATAAGCTGGCTTGGCTTGCTTCGTGCTGAATATACATAACAAACTCGATATAATATTGTAAACATGACGGGTTTGTTTACATGTACAAACAACGATACAAAAACAAAATTTAATTACAATTAAATCTTCTGAAAACAATGTAAATGTTATAAAAAATGCCTGATAAACTCGGTCATATTTTTAACATATTCATTGATGACCAAGTTGATGAGAAAGTTATCATATTTTAAAATACATTATTGAGCGTTATGGTACAGTATGTTTGTCTTTGAAAATTAAAAAGTTGTGCTCATAATTAACGTTAGAATGAATATGTTCAGTATATAGGGTCTGAAACTAGACTACGAGTCAACAGGGTGAGTTGTGCGTACGGGTGCGGGTTTGAATGTATCGATACCATACACTATGCAAAATATTTATCATTTTATTTATTTATTTCCGGTATGAATGACATGATACAAAGGTTCGAAGACCAACACTGATCATGGTACATTGGTACAATAACAATAATATCCATATACATAAAAATAACACAAACATCTTAAGATATTATAATTATGCACAAAAAACTGATGCACATTAAAGGACCTAAAGAGTACAACGTACTTTGACACTTATTCCATAGTTGATGACTTGAAACATAGGTCTGCCGAAAACAAATCCATGAAAATAAACACAGTAGTGATTTAAGACTAGTTTTCTGATGCCAAATCTCACTTAACAGCCAGTTTACGCCCCACCCACAATTAGGGTCCGGAATCGGCAGCGTGATCGACATGTGATTGACAATTCATTGGCTTACGTCATGACGCGTCATCTACAGAATTTAGTTCATTAGTCCGTTCTTTAGATGACGTCACATTTTGGCGATTTAAAAGGGGCGTTCCCAAGACAATTAGATATTTACTAATTACCCCAAAATTGATTGATTTCATGAGAAATGACTGCCAAATTCTTTTTCTTCGGGAAAAATTACATATAGAGAGCCGAATTGTGAAAATTAGGCCATCTAGACGCTGTAGTTCCTTTAAACACTATTACAATAATCTTATTAAAATATTATTCAAAATGATGAAGAAGCATTATATTATACGTGCGGTTTACGGGTACACCATGTGAGATGGGTGGATTGGTAAGTCCTGAAAAGGACTATGGTAGTTCTAGAAAGGACTGTTGGTGTAGTTCTGAAAAGAACTGTGTTATTCTTTCTAGGAGAGTTCTAAAAAGAACTGTTTGTAGTCCTGAGTCATCCAACAAGCTCCACTCGGCACTCCACACTCACAATGACAAGCATCCACCTCACAAGAAAGCAGGAGTCTACAGAATACCATGCGAATGCAGTCAAGTCTACATTGGGGAAACGGGCAGAAATCTAGAAACACGACTAAAGGAACACAAGACTAGCTACAGACTCAGCGATTGGGACAAATCAGCCATTGTCAAACACGCACAACAGCACGAACACGTCATTCAATGGGACGACAGCAAACTCATCACCACCATCAAACATTGGAACACACGCCGCATCCGAGAAGCCATCGAAATTCACCGCCACAACACAGTACCTCAAGATACAGGATTATACATCAGCGACATCTGGAAACCACTCATCAACAAGGACACAAATAGACCGCCGACACAGCCTACACAACCAGCCACACATCACCCACCGCCACCCACAGAGGAAACCGAGCAGCCTAGCACCACTCAAATCCGCAACCAGCACACCGCAATGCAACAGCCAGCCAGCCAGCCAACCGCACACCACCCGCCGCTACCCGCAGACCAGCCTAGCGTTACCCGCATCCGCGACCAGCGAGCCGAGAGATTACAGCGCCGCCAACGTCAACAGCCAGCCAGCCAGCCAGCCGAACTTCAACCGCCTCCACCCGCAAAGCAGCCTTGCGTCACCCACGTCCGCGACCAGCGAGCCGAGAGATTACAGCGCCGCCAGCGTCAACAGCCAGCCAGCCAGCCAGCCGAGTATCAACCGCCGCCAGCCGCAGAGCAACCTTGCGTCACCCACGTCCGCGACCAGCGAGCCGAGAGATTACAGCGCCGCCAGCGTCAACAGCCAGCCAGCCAGCCAGCCGAGTATCAACCGCCGCCAGCCGCAGAGCAGCCTTGCGTCACCCACGTCCGCACCCAGCGAGCCGAGAGACTACAGCGCCGCCAGCGTCGGCAGCACACACAACGCGTCGCCGATAGCGCTCCCAATCGATAGTACGTCACCCGCGTCCGCAACCCCTACCCTTATAGCCGCGCACGCCAACAGATCCCCACTCCTGCATGCGTTTATTTGTGTGAGCGCGGGTGCGCACATATTTATAACCGTAGGTGGGAATGATTATAAAGATTGATACTTAAATTATTATTATTATTATTATTTTTTTTTTTTTTACAAGGAGACAGGGAGTGCGCCCTCGTTTGGCATCCACGGACGCAACCACGTTTCCCCCATCACGATGGGGTTTTTTCGTGGCCTCCGCGAACTAGTGCATTCGCACTAGCCAGGTGCCAAACGCCTTGCCCATTGTATATGTTTGGCCTTCGGCCAATTATATAGACATGGCGTAAATAGTCAATTTTGACTGAGTCGCCATTTAAACAAAAAACTAACTAACTAACTCCTGACGACGGATAGTCAACCTATTCGAAACGTCGAGTCCCTCCTACCATCCACCTTCTCCTCGCAATACCACAGTCCTTTCTAGGACTATCAACAGTCCTTTCTAGGACTACCAATTGTCCTTTTTAGGACTCTCCTAGAAAGAATACCAACAGTCCTTTTCAGGACTATCCCAACAGTCCTTTCTAGGACTAACAACAGTCCTTTCTAGGACTACCAATTGTCCTTTTTAGGACTCTCCTAGAAAGAATACCAACAGTCTTTTTCAGGACTATCCCAACAGTCCTTTATAGGACTACCAACAGTCCTTTCTAGGACTACAAACAGTTCTTTTTAGAACTCTCCTAGAAAGAATAACACAGTTCTTTTCAGAACTACACCAATAGTCCTTTCTAGGACTACCATAGTCCTTTTCAGGACTTACCAATCCACCCATCTCACATGGTGTACCCGTAAACCGCACGTATTATATACACCACCATGGAAACCGATACTTACAAGCAACATTTAAGCATTATATTATACAGCAACGTTCTGTTCAGTATACAAGTCCTCGATTTGACAACAACGTTGAAACAAGGAGAGGGGGAGTTAGAGAGAGGTATAGGGCGAGGTGAATAAGTATGAGACCAATTTACCGAAGTGGCCACCATAAGTAGGCGGCAAGTTTGTATAAGTGGGCGGCGCTCTCCCATCTTTTTGTACGGTCGCCTACTTACTACTAAGTGAAAGACAGAAAATGCCGCACTTAGTACTAATGTGGGGTGTACAATTAGCATGGGATAATTTACCAGTCTCTCCATCAGAATAGATAGTAAGAAGAAGGAGAGAGTTAAAACGATTGAGAAGAGGCTGGAGGAAAAGTACGGGTTGATAAAAAAAAATACATTAACAATGGAGATACCGATAGTGGTCTCGATATGCTCTATACTATGCGCCCTTACAATTACGTCACGCAAAGCATCTATAAACTAAGAAGATAATAACCTCATTGGTGAAACTATGTTTGGTAACATTACGTCCTCTAGACCAATCAGAAGTGAACACACAATTTTTGATGAGGGATAATACTTATAATAAACACTTTACACAGGAGTTACGTTAAAGGAGGGGCGCAATCCCGGCTTTGATTCAGCTTTATAGCTTTGAATATGTGCCTTTATTGATATACCACATTCTTTTTTCTTTTTTTTATCCTTAAGTTGGGCAAAAAAGGAAAATTTCATGCACATTTTTGGCTCTTTTTCGCGTCGGCGTTCCATACTCCTAAAAAAGTAATTTTAGCGGAGCGATGAGCTCATGAGTCATGACGTCACCTGCAGGCAATAACACGGAAGAGCGAGAATTTTTTACAACGTGGTTCAATGCAAACACTTTGACTTGCTAGTAATACAAACTCGTATTTGTTTGAAAATTGAGGATTAACTGAAATTGCCTCAGGAATGAATTTTAGCAAGATGCAGCAACACATCTAAGGAAAGTATAATTCTGCACCGTTTTCCATAAGGGTCCACGTATGAGGCGGATTTAGAACTCAAAGGTTAAATTAACGAGGGCCGACTGGGAAGGACCTAGCGAGTGTGTGCAGGTCTGCAAGAGTTTCGGGGGGCCGCGCGGCAAGACAGGTTATGCTCTCGCGTGCTAGCTGCCGCGCCAACTACCTTTTTACAAGTTCTGAAAAGTAACGAAAATGCCAGATTATTACGATCGCACCTATTCTAGACTATTTCTTAATTTACTTACATGTTTTCATGGCTTTTCAAACAAATACAAGAACGATTACCTTAGATGGACAAATCTATCACTTTCGTGGCCTCTTTGACAATGTTTATTGGTTTTTTTCTCTGTCGGCATTAGATGTCGGCATTCTAATGCCGACAGAGGAAAAAACAATAAATGAACTGAACTTAGCGCTCTTTTGTAGTTTTGTTGTTAATTTGCAAACGGCGTAGACTACGTGTATGATATCGATGCCCAGAAATTGATTGACTATGTTCAACCTCCCGCACGCTCGCCAACGACTTGAGTTTTGGATTTGTTTACTTCGAGGAAAAGTAATATTTTGCTCAAAACTGAGGTAATTCTGAATGTTCTGTAAATATATTTCCGTAAATATTGTTAAATAGATCCATCAAAGCAATGATGCTTGTCATTTTATTGCCGCATAAAAAGATGAATTTGAGTGCGAAACACCGCATTTTTGTACACCATGTTTTGAGACGTGATCGGATGATCATTATTATTATGGTTAGGCTAGGCCTGGGCTAGCCGCAGCGCTCGTGCGTGCTGATGGCCGGAAGACCTGTCTGCGAGGGGGCTGGGTATACGATTGCTATAATCATATTGGAGACTTCCTCGAAGCGATTTTAGAGTGAGTATGCGCCTTTATTTGGCAATTATATTTGTTGTATTTGTGGAGACAAATAATGAAATAAGAATTATAATAATGATGTCTGCAATTATGGGAAAATTGTCATGAATTTGCTCAGCCACGCTCAACAAATCTGTTCGGTTGCACCTCTATCACTTCCATTCCATTTTGGCTGCCGACGCACAATTTGGAATTTTATCTTCAGGAACTGTCAATTCAAAACTCGATTCTGACTCTGATCCAGATCTTTCGTCTAATGCACGCTCACTGTTAGAATCAGATGAATCTGGGTGTGGATCCTCCATAATTATAAACTCAAACAAATGTATGTAGATATTGAAAAAAATCGAAATAATATCTCTCTGTCAATGTGATTAGATGCGCTCAGCGTGTACGTCTATGACAATTAGAGTATCGGGGATCCTGTGATTGCCTGCAGATGACGTCACAACTATGACGTCATTTTTCTTCGCCCGAACTCAATTTTTTGGGGGGGCACTTTCAAAGTAAATTTTCAGGTCCTCATATCATTTATAAATAATTTTCCAAGTGCAAAACAGTTGTTTTATTCGAAATCTACATGAAAGTGGCTTTCTGAAGGGCTAAAATGCCATTTTCAGCTGATTTTCTTGACACCATACCTTTAAGCCACCTCTGGACATTTGATGATGCTGAACCAACCAGCTATGTCTGGATATCATTCTGAGAATCTGAGAACGGCTATATGGTGCACACGGCGCACGTCAGTTCATAGCCATCGACGTACGGTCCAAATGGAAGACCACCTCCGACAATAATACGAGCCTCCACCAGGTACAGAAGGGCACCGTCTTGGTTACCGTGCGTGCCTTCCAAGGCCTCCAACGCGCGGTCCACGCAGATGAACTCTGTCCTCTTATGTGTTGAAGAATCGGACATCAGGTAACCTGCGTACTCGAGCCGCCAAGCGTCCGAAGGGCACACGTTACGCGCGGGAACCATCAATACGCTCGTGCGCGTAGCGGGTGCCCTGCACACTGCGCATACGGGCGTGTGATCATTCACGCTACGCATGCGCTGATCGGGTGCCTCGATCATCTCGTATTCGGAAGAATACAGACGGCCACGATGGGAACTAGGGGGATTAACTTCGTCATAGATTGGCTCGTTGGGGAGACATAGATAGTTAGCGCCACTGCCTGCCTGATCGTAACTTGCACCTCCAATAGTTCCTATCATGATCACCGAATAAAACACGGCAAGAGGTTATATATTGTTCAGTAGAATATTCTTTTGTTTTAAGATTAGGAATTTTAAAGAAGCATGTGTGGATAATTTTGGAAATTTATATCTACAAGTAACAAATTGAATTAATTATTTAACTGTTAGATCGGGTTATTGTTTCTTTTGTTTTACTTGCTAGCACGTGTAGTCGCTGTACGATCAAATGGAATCATTATTATTTCGTAGCGTAATTCACTTAATCGAAGTGATCCATTAAAGGGGTAGTAAAGTTTAGGTAAGGCTGAACTTTAGTAACCAAAACCTGCACAATAACATTACAAACTAAAATAGTTATAACTCCACCATGCTCAAAGGTATACAACATTGCAAATGACTAAGTAAACATCATGTTATCATTCAAAAAGAGCCATTAAAACACAAGAGGGCGCTCTCTAAAACAACAATTGGTTTCAACCTATATGCATGTGATATTTAGTTGTAATAATGAATAAATAGATAGATCATCAACAACTATTTAAAAACCTCTTTTGTAAATTGAAAGTGTACGCATTTTTACAATTTTTTAAAAGAAATTATTGAATAAATCTGGGCCCCAGATTTATTCCGCTCGGATATATTTGTTGATATTTCAGCCGTTTCTGAACCGATTTTGATCAAATAAAGATAATTATATGCTCTTTCAATGTTGACACTCAGTTTTTCATGATCTCACAAACAATTTATGCAGCGCCCTCAATTCCAAACCTGAAATACCCCTTTACCTTTGTAAAATTCAATCAAAATCACTTTAGAGCTTTCACATGTTGTGTTGTAACGTACACTTTTTGGCTTAAGGTTACAGAAAAATTAAATGGGGTTAATTTTGTAAATGTCTCCCTAAAGTACTTTGAGCGGACGATCGGGATAATATGTCACATAAATGTTCACTTAATCATCTCCCCAAGTTAAAAGCCTTCCTTCCCAAAACAAAAACAAAATCACACAATGTTCAGTAGCGTCTTACGATGGTATTGCTTTATAATTGATGTCTCAAATATAACATTATGAAAAATCGTATAAAGTTAATGGATTACTTTAAGCCAATAAGCTTTCAATATTTTAATTACCTGTATAGATAAGCTCTGCACCATCGGCGCACTCAGAGTTCCCCCAGCGAGTGTAAACAGCGCCACCAGGCGACGCGTCCCCGTTATTCCCCTGTGGCGGGCTCGGGGAAGACGGTTCTGATGTAGTAGGGACTACCGTGTGTGCTACATACAATTATATGTCAAGAAAATTATGTAATTGTATTTAATGATGCATTATTGTGTTTATTTCGGGTAGATCAAATTTCTTTCAATTATGATAAAGATAATCCAACGGGCATACGGTTGCCATTGGAACATGAAAATATTGAGCAAATTCATGAATTAATCCCATCAACGTTTTAATTATAAAAATCAGATGACGAACAATTCAATGCCAATTATAATTTGTGTACAAATCAATTACAATAATTTCGCTTTTTTTACATGAAATCGCCAATAAATGTATCAAATTGTCATAGTATAATTGATACATCAGAAAAAAACCATAAAGATTGCTCATTGTTGTTTACGTTGTCTGCCATTCGGAAGGGTCATTGTGAGTGAAATGACATGTCATTGTCATTGGCATCGTTATTGTCATTCTTGTCATTGTCATTGCCATCGCCATTGTCAATGACGTTGTCATTGGGTGATTTCAAGTGTGGTGTTTGAGGCCTTATATTATATCCCTCATAAGATCGTTTTACCATTGAATTTGACAAACGTTAGGTTTGGACAACACGCGCAATCACGTGACCGGGCCTGTTAGTAAAAACTAACACTAAAAGTGCGTTACGCGCTCATCCCATAGCTCATGTGTTTTAGCAAAATAGACACGCGAACAAATTTGTACAGTACTCTATGGCGCACACGTTCTAGTCACGTGATTGCCCTTGGTAGTAAAATCTAACACTTATCTAGATCAAAGGAAGAAGAACGCCAAGACAGCCAATAAGCACATCCGTGGGCGCGCTAGTACGCATTAATCGCGCATGTGCGCAACTGCCAGCGCGTTGGTGCGCACTCAGCTTTGCGTCTTTGTCATAGAAGCATAGAAGTAGTATATAAATAACTAGAAGAGAATCTACGCACTGCGCGCTAATTTTCCCATAGCCTTAACACGCAGCAAACATGGCCGGTTAGGGAAACTTCATGGACTGGCTAACATGGAATGCTGGGTATTTTGTAGTCTATGATCTAAGACCCTCGATCGCATGCTAAAAATAATCCCACCACCCATAATAGATAGCCGCCAACGAGAGAGATCTGCACAACAGCAGTGATGGCTGCCAGCCGAGGCCTCGTGAGCAGCGATCACTGATGTTACGCAGACCTCTCTCGTTGGTCGCGATATGTTCAGCATGCGATCGAGGGTCTCGATCCTAGACTAAACGTATCCCAGAATTCCATGTTAGCCAGTCCATAAAAGTTTCCAAGATTAGCGCGCAGTATGACCCCCCTGCATAGAAGTATGAATAAACAAACCAACCCGTTTATAACTAGAAGGCTCACTTAACGCGCGCAAGTCACGTGTCCCATAGACTTTGTACATGGGCAACATGGCGGAGTGAACCAATTTTTGAAGCTCCCGTGGACTACTTCTCTACGTCATCGCGTAGTGACCTAGAAATACTTGACCAATCATCATGCTATGCAGTGCGTAGACTATCGCGCCTATTTTCCTGCGCACTGTCCTAGATTTTTATCACGCTTATGAACAATGGGATCCATGGTGACGTATGCATATGTACTTGTTTTATTGACCTCGATCCGGTGACGACGCGTATGAACTAATCTGTGATTGGTTTACTGTAGTTTCCAAGTAACCCATAATGCAACCAGTTGTAGGCCCTTCCGGTGAGCAAAAATCGCGGTACTCTGGCAGCAGTGACACCCCCCTGGCAAAGACGCTTAATGGAAAGACCGACCACTGGACAATTTTCTTGTACAAAGTGAATGGGCAGCGCGCGATGTCCTCAGTTAATGCGCGCAATTACAGTCCTGACGTCACAATGCAAATTGCACAGGGGGTTCCCCACATATTTATTGTTGCAGTTGTTGTTGTTGCTGCTGGCTTAATGTGAATGACTCGGCTATTTTTAGCCTAGCAACAACACTATTTTCGGAAATAAATCAGCTGACTAAGCGCACCGATTTTATAATGCGCACACATACGCAGTTATCATTGGTCAATTATTCCACAAAGCAGTATCATGTTGGGAAGAACAAAGTCGATTGGTTTGTCGGTGCGTATATTCCAGACAGTGTGCGTGATAATATGCAAATATCCAAATATGCCATTGCCTGTTTATTGTGCACGTTCGAGATCTGTGAATTTAACAATTCTTTATTTAGAAAATGTGAGTGAAAATCTCTAAAAGCTATCGACTATAATTTTTAAATATTTTTACCTATACCAAGACAATATTGAATTAGAAAAGCAATGTGTTCCCCAGGTGTACCCAACTTGGAGATAAGCTGATGTTCAATCGTCATACTAGCCTGAATTTGCCGAGTTTAAGTAAGTACGTTCTGATCCTTACTTTTGTTTAAATTAATACTATCAAAGGGAACATTTGTTCCAAAAAAGCTATCGACTATAATTTTTAAATGTTTTTTCATTAATTTAAATGAACAAGATTCAGTACTGTAGCCAAACCTCTGGGTGTACCCAACTTTCTCTTAAGCTCGATTTGAATCTTCATTCTGTTTGAAGGAACATCGCTGCGCGGCCGCTAGTGATCTGTCTTGTAATTCTACAGTCTTTGCCCCTGGTCTTTGTTATTGTATGCGCAAAATAAACAATGACATTAAGCGTATTAAATGCGCCATGGTTCTGGAGGCTCATACTGGCTTCATCAATGTCGATTGATTTTTATGTCAAAATGTTTGAGCGATATTATGAAATATTGAAGAGAGTTTTCATTTATTTTGCTATAAGACGAACGCAATCCGTGATATTGATGAGTGATATAAAACAACTAACTAATGTGCTTGATTGTGATAGGCAATCTATTACCTCGGTGGGCTCAAAATGACTATTACCCTCAGGCTACGCTTCGGGTAATAGTAATTTCGAGCCCACCTCGGTAATAGATTTGACTATCACAATAAGCCCATTCGTTAGTTGTATACTAACATCGGCCTTAAACATCATACTTGAGATGACTTCGTGTTAGGATGGTGTACAGTGACATTGGGTGATTTCAAATACGGTGTTTAAGGCCGATGGTAGTGTTTAATCAACACTAACACCAGCCTTAAACACCAGACTTGAAACCACCCATTGTGTTTACCTGGTGGTGTTAGCGAGGCATCCCGACCGTCGCGCCCGTCTCTGCCGGGTTGCCCGATGGGGCCAGATGGGCCTGATGGTCCTAGAGTCCCGGCTGGGCACAAGAAACACTGGCCTGGATATGAGGTAAGAGAAGAGAAATTGATATAATTCAAGTATGGTAGTCGTGTAGCAATCGTACGACAACCGAGTTTGGCAGGACTGTCGCACGACACGATAGTTTGATACAAACTCTGATTTATCTCTTAAATGCACCCTTTTAAGCTCTGATTACAATGGGCTCACGACAGGTTCGCGAAAAGTTCACGACGAAAATTTGGGGGATTCCGTGGCTTGTTTTGCGATGTTGTAAGATAGTCGCACGACAGTTGTACAAATAAATTGATGTTGTGCGACGAAAAATATGTCGTGGAAAAAAATTTTTGATTACCCTACTTTATGCCACGACAGATCCACGACAGTTTGGACGTAGTGGTGTCGTGCGACAATCGTACGACATTCGTAAGAAAAAGAAACATGTTGAGGATGCCAACAGTTTGGTGTCGTACAGTGGACCTGCGAAATAACTGCAAAATGTTCTGATTTCTCTGTCCGCACACTGTTCCTGTCGTGAAAGCATCTCAATTTCATTGTGACTATTTCCACGACATTTTGTCATGTCGTACGAAATTTAACCACGACAGATAAATGTACATTTCGTACGACAGAATCATCGCGTGTTTCATTATAACCAGGGCTTTATAAAGACGGTCAACAAACAGTGAAATATCCATGCTTCCGCTGTGACTATTAATTTTAACCCGTAATTGAGTTCCAAAGCATTGCGATCGATTAACAAACAAGACTATTTGAATTGTGCCTAAATAAAAATGTAAATGTACGGTCCATCAGTTAACCCCAAATTTGGGAAGCACACATCAGCCCCAAACCTTAAATTTGATAGCGCGACACTGCGCAGAAAATGGGCAGTTACCGCTGCGGTAAGAGTTTTATGCAACGGGCCACAGGACTGCGTGTGCATGACTCCACCCTTCAATAATTTGGGCTCTTTTACAAGACCCCCTCCACCACGACGACGATGTTGCGTTAACTCATTGTAACGGGATAGTTGAATTTTGGTATAGAGAGTACAGTTTGGTCAAACTGAACTTAAGTAACTAAAACTTGCACCATAACATTACAAACTAATAGTTATAACCTCACGATGCTCGAAATGTATACAAAAATGATGACAAACGACTAAAGCCTTTTTTCAAATGATATTTGTTTTTCTTCATTCCTTGCATACAAACAATAACAAAGTGATCAGTAGATACAATAATCAGCATATTAACATAATATACAGCATTTGAGGGATTTGATTTTACATTCAGATCAAATACAAATGAACTTTTACATTAAATAAAGGTAGATGACCATTTAAATATTGACAAATAATTCACAATACAGATCAGCATGAATGAAGAAAGCAGAAGAAATGGAAAAAAGGGAAATAAAAGGGGACTAATCATTGCCCCCATATACAAACCACTTAAAAACACTAACATACACACAGACACACGCGTGCATAGACACCCAAACATACATCCACAGATAACATGCCTACACCATCTTGTGAGGATTTCGACCATTATACCAGTCGTGTTCACTTTATTGCCCTGCTGGAAAGAACACAATCATTCACACTCATTCACAGTGTGAACCACACTGTGATTCACAGTGTTAACCACATTGTGAACCACGGGCGAATTCACACTGTGAATCTCCACAATGTTAAATTCGGGCGTTTTCACACTGTGAATGTTCACACTGTGGAGATTCAAAGTGTGGCCACATTGTGAAACACAATGTGGTTCGCAGTATGTTTCACACTGTGATTCGCAGTGTGGTTCCCATAGCAAACCACTTGAGATTTCCCAACGGAAAACGAGACAAGCGATTCAAATTGATTACCAAATAGCAAAGATCCCATTTGGTAACAAGTTGTCACATGGCTCGTACAGTATTGTCACACACTGCACTCCAATTGGTCTATTTGTATTTCCTAAGTGCAATCTGGCTGTGCCAGCTAAAGCCCTGGTCACAACCCACCGTGCGTGTTTTTAGTCCGTACGTTTTTTGGGGAGGCCACGGCCGCTACGTTTTTTTCTGAAAACGTGGGGAGGGAGTGGCAAGAGCAGGGAGGGAGTACCGTCAACGCACGGGGTAAGTGCGTGGCCCGCACGCCACGCCTGGCCGTGAGCGGTTGCGTGCATCGTACGTTGCGCACGTGGTAAGTGCGTTGTACGTGCTTACAACGTGCTTACAACGTACGGTCTCCGTGCGGTTGCCACGTTATCGTACGGAGGCCGTACTTACACGTGCTGCTCACGTACGGTGTCCTTACTCACTAAGTGCGTGCAAGTGCGAACAACCTTTTCTGCTCATATTATACTGCATAAATCAGTGCGCACAACGAACTGGGGAAGTGCCGAGTAAGCACGGACCACGCACTTATCACGTGCGCAGCACGCACGTGCGCTCATTGGCTGTAGAACGCAGCGAAAACGCAGCGAACGCAGCGAAGGTTCCTCGTGCAGTAAAAGTGCTACGTCGTGTCTGCGTGCTCCCAAATCCGTACTGAGTCGGTACCGAGTCGGTACTCACCACGTACGGATATCCAAATTTTGCCCACGTTTTTGCAAGTAGACAGCACGCACGGGGCACGCACTTGTAAGTACGGCGGGTTGTGACCACCGCTTTAGAGAAGTCCATTGATTGAAAGGGCATGATATTGTGTTTACATGTAAACTGGGCTCCAAAAGAAACTTATCACTTTTTCAGAGCGACACTCACTAAAATCCATAGCATCAAATTGAATCATATATTCAACTTCAAAGCGGGTTATGTAACCACTAGACTGGCTATTGTCCGTACCGAGCTCTGTGCCCGGAAGGCGAGCAGTTTCTGTGATTTTTTTTTAAATGACCTCTTGCGATTTCACCTCATTTTATTCTTTGTTAACTAAAGCAAACCAAATTTTTGCTTAGATGAGCTTGCTAAGGGGTATTATAGCTAATCTTCGCCCAATTATTATTGATTTGTATGCTTTGGATTTTAATGTGTGTCGCTCTGAAGAAGTGATAAGTTTCTTTTGGAACCCAGTTTATATACATTACACGCAGTATAAATTAAAATGGTTATAAACAAAATCAACAAATATTCAACAAAAAAATCAATTGTATAACAAGGTGATCATGTGATGCGAAGTTTGTAATTGTAATTCGTACACACAATATAACAATTTGACGAGATGATTAAAAGACAAATGAATATTAATTAATATTTTGTGATTTTTGTTGTTCTAATTGCACTACCGGAAAGAACACTGTGAGCCACAGTGTGACAATTGGAGCGTTTTTGACACAGTGTAAATCCCAAATCACACTGTGAAATTGCTGAGATTCAGTGCGAGCGCACTATTTTACACACTGTGAAAGCGCTCACATTGCATATGGTGGTCCACACTGTGTTCACACTGTGGCTCACCGTAGGGTCATTGAGAGTGACTAAAGGATTCACACGTTAGAGTATAATTTTCCACAATGAAAGATCAGCTGTTTTTGTTTGATTTGATTGATGGGTTGATTTTATTTTATTTCAACACGGTAAAAGCCCAAACAGTCATGTTTCTGGTTTACATTGGGGCCGTGTAAAAAATACATGCAAACATACATTGATAACATACAGGATACACAGGATTCACAATGTGGAAGACACTCTGGGAGACAGTGAAAATAAGAATGCAAAGTGTGAATGAGGAATTCAGTATGTGTACCGTACTTATTAGTTATTAAACTAACGATACTGTGTAATTATATTCTACACACTGTGAAATATTTCAAGAGTGGCCACATTGTGCATTTTTATAGTTCACACTTTGAAATATTTTCCACAGGGCGGCCATACTCTGAATCATATTTCCACACTGTGAAATGTTTTCCACAGAGTGGCCACACTGTGAATTCTACTGTGAAACGTACATGTACAGTATGTCCTAAGGTATTCACACTGTGAAAATCTGTATTTCGCAATGTGGAATATTTTTTCACAGTTTGCCCACACTGTGATATTATTTTCACATTGTGAGCGGGTACATTCACACTGTGAAATCGAATTTCACAATGTGAACACTGTGTGGATTACCACATTGTGGCGGTGTTCACATTGTGAAAACTCTCTGTTCATAGTGTGAAATGGGCATTCACACTGTATTCACCATGTGAAATGAGTTTTCACAGTGTGTTTCACACTGTGAATGAGTGTGTTCTTTCCAGCAGGATGCTTCTATTTCGCCTTCCCTATTATGCTCTGCACGAAGCCATACTAAATTGTCCCACTTTCTAAAATGATATAATAATGTAGGTCTACCTCGGTCCCCTGCTAATTTTTTTCTCCTCCTCTCTATCTTCTGATAATCTTTTCTTTTGGTTTAATTTTATTTTTACTATCAATAAATATCAAATTTGTTATCAAAATAATAATATGATTTAATAACTGTTTATTCCTTATGTTGACGCAACTATTCCTACATGAATTCATTTCCAATCTATATTTTTAATATCTAATTTGTTTTACTTTCTCACAAAGGCAAAATAAATGCTCATAAGTTTCTTCATACTACAAAAAGAACGTTAATTACTAATAACCATTTTAGATGTATATAAATATAATTTACTATATATATAATATTACAAAGCATTTTAAATTTAAATTCTCTAAGCGTACTATTCAAAGTGCATTTGCTAATTCTTAAATATATCGATTGTATATCTTTCCCATTAATATTATGAATACGATTAAAAGATAAAACAAAATCCATATCTGATTCTCTGTATTTAAGTGGGTATTTTTATTTTTAAATTGTTCCATGAATTGTTCCATGAAAAATACGGTGTATTTTAGTTATTTCTAAAGTATTTAAACCCTTTCTTTAAAGGGACAGATCCACTTTTACAAAACGTCTGAACAGCTTTCAGTTGACGGATGGGGATCAATGTAACACGCAAAAAAAAATCAGAGCGAACAGCCCTCTAATTTGGATTCTACGAATGAAAAACGAATGCGTCCCTCCATTTAAACTATATATCGGTCAATAAAGGAGTTCAACTGATTTAGCATAATATTACAACAATATAGTACTAATTCTCGTAAAGGTATTGTGAAGCCGACATTTGTTAACGTATGTCACGGAAAAAGATCTCAAAAAGAAAGAATATATAATTACATGTAGTCAGTTTAAGCGAAGTTTGGGTATTTTGCTTGGTAAACGCTCACACATTAGTACTTATGCGCGGCTCACGTAGCTAGCGGGGGTCACGTAGGGGTCATGCATACCGATCTGTCACTCCGTGAAATCTATATACGAACTTACTCACCGGCCGAAAATACGTATGTACCTAATTAACTGACGTCCCTCAGTTTATTCAGTTTTACGTCTATAACTCCACGAAAAAGAGATTTCAAGCCCTATTTTTTTCAGGCATGCTATTAAACGACATTTCCTTTCATATAAGACAATAACCTCGCAACTTTTGAATTTTGGCTTGCAAAAGTGGATCTCTCCCTTTAACATTCCTCATTTGAATTTATATTGCCTTCTCCATCAACAATATGATGCAACTTATAAAAAAATGTTTAGATAGCTGTTCATCGAAAGGAACCATCAATAAAAAACAAATATTTTATTATAAATAATCTCATTCCTTTTAGAAGTGTCTTTTGTCAAAAACATGTTCGCGGCTATCCAAACGTCCAACATATCTGTATAAAATGCTGGTAATACTAATTCAGATACACCTATGGTTGCATTATTATGAAATATCAAAAGTCCTCCAAACATATTTATAAAAAATATTAAAATATTGTTTCCATCCCATCTTTGCATCCCCCGTTAAAAGTCGCTTTACCCACATAATCCTCTGCACTAAAATTAATAAATGAAAGTCAATTATTCTAAGTCCACCTCTACAATAATCCAAGAACATAACATTTCGTCAATCTTTTCCAATCCACAAAATGTTAAAAACCCTGTTATCAAAAAAGTCAAACAGCCTGTAATAATTCAAAAAGAGCCGTCAAAACTCATTGGTTTGAACCATTTCTAATAAAAGAATATTGTGTATGTGATTTTTTTTTGTTAAACTAATGTTTAAATACAGAGATCATCAACAACTATTTAAAAACATCTTTTGTAAATTGTT
Source organism: Echinarachnius parma (assembly GCA_037951105.1). Classification (NCBI taxonomy): domain Eukaryota; kingdom Metazoa; phylum Echinodermata; class Echinoidea; order Clypeasteroida; family Echinarachniidae; genus Echinarachnius; species Echinarachnius parma. The sequence continues at coordinate 35,353 of JBAMJV010006499.1, forward strand.
GAAAAGTGTATTAAAGCATTAAAAAAAAAAATTACGGCTGGTTCAAAATCATTGAATTATTGTTGGGCCCCACAATAATTACGAATGGTTATATTGATGGATAATTCAGCCGTCTCTGAACCTGTTTTGATGAAATAAAATTTATTCTGTCATTAAAATTGTATGCTCTTTCGGAATTGACACTCAGTTTTCCATTACCTCACAAAAGCAATTATTTCGCTTAGCGCCAAAACTCAACTATCCACTCTTAAAAATACCTAGTCAATTGAGGAATAAAAATTCGTCAAAACATGGTCTTATTTGACAAACTTTGAATTTGTCAAATAAATTTGTCATGGAAGCAGATTTCCTTGACAAATTAATTATACATATTGATTAATGCTAATTCGTCAAGTATTTATGGGAAAAGATTTGTCATTTGACGAATTGTGTGTCTTATTTGACGAATTTTCATTTTGATTCGTCATGCTAAGAAATCAATTTGTCATGCATGGAAATTAATTCGTAATGTATGACAAATACTTTGTCAGGCAAGAAAATTAATTTGTCATGCAGCACTGCACGGAAACCCAGTGCATGACGAATCATTCGTATCGCTGAAGACAAATTTGTCACACAAAGTTGTCACACAAAGGTTTGACATCTGTATTAGATCTCTGCCGTCTACGTGCCTTTGTTGGCAGAATTAAAGGGCAATGAAACTATGGCTTTCAGTTATTATTATCGTTTAGAGGGTGAACAGACATTTGATTTGATACATAACTTGGCAATTTCGGCCTCCTGGATCCCATGAAATCCTTACGTGAACATACCCACATTTTACTAATTCTTACGGCGGCAAAAGATGATGGGAGCGGCCATGTTCTTGTAATTACCAGACATGCTTTGCAAACTCTGACGTATGTGCTTATGGCCGAACAAACAGCTTTTCACTGATTTCAAAGCATCTACAAGTATTCAGACAATGGTTTGAATTGGTGCTATTGAAATGCATTAGTGCATATCATTGACCGTAGTCCGCACAAACCTAATAATGGCGGCCTCCAGTGTTCGCGTGTATACCCGATAGAGTTTTCACATATTTCTTCCAAAGCAGAAATCTGAGTCGGAGTAATGTTACATATAATAAACAGGCATAATTACGATGTATAAAGTAGGATAAACTCTATTCTTGAGTTGCATTGCCCTTTAAGTCTCAGTTCAGTTGTCACTTTGTCTTTGTCGACCTGGTGTGTCTTGACTCGATCGGTAAATAGAATAGATAGTTTATAGTATAGTCCCATTAGCATTAGTGCGGGTTTTTAACTCTAACTTCAATAATTGTTGCATGCAAAGATCTGTACGCTGCATACATGCATGCGCGTGCGGCCGGATAATGCAGCGCATTAATTATCAGACGATCAGTGCATATGCATGCAGTAATAATACACACGTACACACGTTATACGAATTTATAAAATTGGTAGAAGAATCCCTGCATTCTGATTGGTCAATTAGCGTGTAAAAGTTTGTTACTGATGCATGGCTCACTTTAGTTTGATTTTCACAGTTTTTTTATAAAACAAATGCTGCACTAACTCTAGAGAACGCTAGCGCAGAGCGCTAGCGTTCTAGAGCCTCCTTATACTGGACCGAAAAATGGTCAATTAGCGTGTAAAAGTTTGTTACTGATGCATGGCTCACTTTAGTTTGATTTTCACAGTTTTTTTATAAAACAAATGCTGCACTAACTCTAGAGAACGCTAGCGCAGAGCGCTAGCGTTCTAGAGCCTCCTTATACTGGACCGAAAAATGCAATTTTTGTGTGCAAGCATTTATTTTTGTCCTTAAAATTATACATATGATACGGTACTTACCACTGATAGAATTTCCAATATGTGATCCAACTTGACGGTGGATTAAAATTATGATTTCCCCCTCCATTCCGCATAAAATCAGTGATTTATCCGCCTACTCGACTTCTTTCCGTGTCGTATCGCGACTTCTGAACGATCGATGATCGCGCTTTGGCCTCCATTCAAGTCGCCCGCCGATTCCAAGTAAACGACAGATCGATCTGACGCGTAAGTCCGTACGACCACTAAACGCGCGCGTCAGATCTGCCGTCTATTCGGAATCGGCGGGCGACTTGAATGATAAATACATTTTTTATCATTTAAAAAAAAAATGTAATTTTAAAATTTTGTTTATATAATTTTTAAAAAATGAAAAATAAAAAATTATATAATCTTAAAAACTAAATTTTTTATTTTAAAATTGATATAAAAAAATGTATATCATAAAAAAAAAAAGAAGAAAAAAGTGAAAATCAAAATTTTCCCCAGTCATGCGTCGGTAAATTTACATACATGAGTCGGTAAATTTACCCATGCGTCGGTAAATTTACAGGCATGCGTCGGTAAATTTACAGGCATGCGTTGGTAAATTTAGCCATTTAGCCATTACTGGGAAAAAGTTTGATTTTCACATTTTGTTGCGCCCATTTTATAAAACAAATGCTGCACAGGCATATTTCGTGGATCGGTAAGAATTGGATGCACTCTTTTAACTTTGGAATGGTCTAAAACCCACTCGCTGCGCTCGTGAGTTTAAACCATTCCAAAGTTAAACTCGTGCATCCAGTTGTTACCAATCCACTCATGCCTGTGCATCATTTGTATAATGGTACGTACGTTCGTATAGTACGGTACTAGTTGTGTACATGCATAATAAATGTGTGTACATGAGTACGTACAATCGAGCCGACCGCGTGCGCCGCGCTCTACAGGGCGCGCATGCGCACGTAATGATTTCTGACGAATCTTTTAAGATAAGGAAAGCCGTTTAAAATTTGTCAAAAAACTTTCATTCCCAAATTCGTATTGTATGTCTAAATTCGTCCCTCAATTTGTCCTGTCTGATAAGATTCGTCGTCCTCAATCGGAATGACAATATCCATTTGTCAGTTCGTGCTTGTTGGATTCGTCAGTTGAAGAAGTTTGTCAAAACATGATTTACATTCGTTACGTAAAGACGTAAATTTGTATTTCCCGATTTTTAATTCGTCAAACTACTAAAATGATTTGTCAACGTAAAGTGATCGTCATGAAAGCGTGACGAATTTTTACTGCTACTTTGACAAATCTTTGCCCACGCTTGACTTATACAAACTAAGAGTGTCCCTTTAAACGAAATATCTAGGTTGCGATTATAATGTAGATACTATTTCAATGTGTGTACATGGTATAAATATGTTATTATTTCAAGATGTATTATTTACATATTTACATAATATGAATATGTAATTATGTATATATATTTATTGTACATTGCAAATATTGAACTGATTATTATTGACAATAAACAAATTTAATTTCATTTAATTTCATCTCGTAGGCAAGGGGTTAACATTCTTCAGGACAATAACAGGCATACCTGAATACATTGGCCCTCCATAGGGTCCGAGATATCCCGGGTAGTTTGGGAACTGGACGCCGGAGACCGCGTCTGCCCCTCCGTTCGATGACGATGGTGCTTCTGTCGGAAGCGTATCCGCGTGTCGCCGTGATCGACTACCGTCTCGTTCGCGGTCGAGTTTCGTCATGATTGACGGATGTTTTGCTACAATGTCCAGTGCAGAGAACGACCGGACGATATCACTGATGTCACTCTGTAGAGGAAAGTAAGTATGTGGCGGTATAGAGCTTGATTACATATTAAAGAGATTTATTAACATAAGGAGACCACCAGGCAAAGAATAACACATAATTAAATGTGTTGGTACCGTGGTGTGATATCAAAGAGATGCCCAACACTTTGCAAAGGGTTGTGTAATTCATAAGCAATGTAATTAATTACCAGCACTTACGGAACCATTATGACATCATGGTTCCGTACGCGCCAAACGTTTTGGGAGTGCGCCAATTATATTCACGCGTACGTTTGGAGACAACAGATTCACGGAAACAAATTCAAAATAATATTTTGACTCAATATATAAATTTTAAAATGAGAAAGAGCAAAGAAAATGGGATTTCTCCGGGATTCGAACCAGAGACCTCCAGATTGCTAGACCGGCGCACTACCGACTGAACTATAGAAAAACCCTAGTACGGTGCTCGTCCCTGGAACCCCTTAATTTTCAATTCTCGGGTGGTCAGAAGCTGTTATAAACCTGACATAAACCCGAAGGATAGAAATCAATTTGGGAATATCGAGGGATCACCGAAGTGATGCAGCCTTTTTGTATAATTAATTCAAACATATAAAGAAACTGACCTGAAATATATAATATAAATGCTCTTTTTCATTTACATTATATATTTCTTGTTAGTTTCTTTATTTATTTGAATTAAAGGGATAGTTGAGTTCTCGTAAAGAGAGTTTAGTTTGGGGTCAAACTGAATTTTAGTAACCTAATCCTGCACCATTACATTACAAACTAATAGTTATAACTCCAACATGCTCGAAAGGAATGAAAAGTAAAAAGCCTGATATCATTTTTTTTAAAGAGCCGTTAAAACTCGAGAGGGCGCTCTTTAAACAGTCATCGGTTTCAACCAATTGAAAGAGTGATTAGATAGAGAGATAATCAACAACTATTTAAAACCCTCTTTTGTAGATTTTTGAAAAGAGGAAGCATTTAAAAATAAAAATTAACGGCTGGCTAAAATGTATCGAATAATATTGTGGGGCCCCACAAATATTACAAATGGTTATGTTTTTGGATATTTCAGCCATTTCTGAACCGATTTTGATCAAACAAACTTATTCTGTCATTAAAAATTGTATGCTCTCTCTTTGACACTTACTGAAAATTACTTTGTGTAGCGCCCTCTATACCAAAACTCAACTATCCCTTTAAAGATAGTGCTTATTGATTCCGATCCCGACTGACATGTGTACAATCGAAACGAATTCCATTCATTCAATCATATTTCAGTTAGGGTGGCATTAAAACGGTCAAAACACATTTCCCTTCTGTTATGCTATAAGTACGGTGGCATTATAGGGACAGTTAAGCTCAAATTTGGCCCCACTAATGCGCCTGTCAATTGTTTCTCCGGCCCCCGGGTATCCGGGCACTACCGGGGAATGCGGCCCCTCTAACCTGACAAGTCCCGCCGACTTCCCCGCAGGGCAGGGCATAACGGCGCCGAATCACCGACGAAGTCCCGGGCCCCATACCACCGGAGAACTTTTCAATCGTGGACGAAGTCCCGCCGCGTGTAATGTTTTACACTGTACTTCCGCGTCCGGCAGGGATGTCTGGACTCGAGCCACCGCCGCAAGGCCGTACATGCTCCCCGCCCTGCAGGGATTTTTGCAGTCGAGCTACCGCCGCAAAGCCGTACATGTTTCCCGCCGGCAGGGCGTCTGCCCGCACAAACCCCCGACAAAACACGGCGAGTACCCCGGTAGCGCCCGGGTACCCGGGGGGCCGGAGAAACAATTGACAGGCGCATAATGCTCACACACACTTCCCGAGAAAAGATATACGACAGAAAGCCGACTTTACACGACAATATTGGTTCCCTTCCTAGGCGAAGGAACACTTGCTTCCAATACCTACAACTACCCCCCCCCCCCCCCCGTCTTACCCTTCTCTAAATGTCCAGTCATACCAGTGGTCCATTAACCCGACAACTGACATTGCGAAACTCGCACTTGGCCATTAGCTTCCTGTCTGCCCCCCCCCCCCCCCCCACCCCCCTTTGCAAATTTGCTAGATCCGCCTATTCACCCCATACACACAAGCGTGTACGCGCTTCGGTAGACCTGTCTGCCTAATCAACTGAAAATGTGTGCAACTTTGGCCAAAATGTCCCTATAATGCCACCATACATCAGCCAAACAAAAAAGGGTATGAGAGAAATGTGAAACTCGAAGTCAATTTTGTTGAATTTGACAAAGTTAATGGTTCGTTTTAAAAGGACTGAAATGTCGACTCAAGGTGGCGTTTGAGCTGCCCCATATACCCGATGGTGTCACCTTCATATAAATTCAAATGTGTAACACATGATCGTTCTCGAAATGAAAATTACCCCCTAGTATACCCGGCGTTTCAAGTACATTTTCAGCAACACATTTTTGCAAGCGACGAGATGAATGTCTTATATGAACGAAAATGTCGTTTAATAGTTTGCCGGAAAAAAATAGAGATTGAAACCTCCATTTTTAAAATATACATACATATATATGGTATCATATTAAAGGGGAAGAATTGCGCTCTAATATGTTCTTTGTTTGATATATTCCCCTTCAGCGGATCCTGAATCATGTCTCATTGTATATGAAAATACAAACACCCATTTGTGTCGATTTTCGTATTTTCCCTGAAAATGGCGATGGATAGTAATGTTATTGCACACATTAAGTCTTCTCAGTAAGAAGTATGCTATATAACGCGTGTCCAGACTACTACCCCCTGGAACAACCACCCCCCAGACGATTACCCCCCGGATAACTACCCCCCTAGGACAATTACCCCCCGGACAACTACCACCCGGACAATTACCCCCCTAGGACAACTACCCCCCCAAGACAATTACCCCCCCAAGACAATTACCCCCCAAGACAATTACCCCCCAAGACAATTACCCCCCAGGACAATTACCCCCCAAGACAACTACCACCCAAGACAACTACCCCCCGGACAACTACCCCCCCGGACAACTACCCCCCAGACAACTACCCCCCGGACAATTACCCCCCGGACAACTACCCCCTGGACAACTACCCCCGGAATATTAGCCCCTAAGACAACTATCCCCCGGATAATTACCCCCGGACGATTACCCCCCCCCCCCCCCCCCTCCCCCGACAATTACCCTCCAGAAGACTACCCCCCAGACAACTACTCCCCGGAATATTCCCCCCCCCCCCCCAAAAAAAAAAAAAAAAACTATCGCCAAAGACAACTACCCCCAAGACACTACCCCATCCCCCCCCCCCCGTAGAATTACCCCCAAAGATAATTACCCCCCGGTCGACTACCCCCTGGACAATTACCCCCTGGACAATCAAACTCCAAGACAATTACCCCCAAGACAATTACTCCAAGTCATCTTCCCTTAAGACCAGTGGCGTAGCGTGGGTCAACGGATGGGGGGGGGGGGGGGCACAACTGCGAGGTAGTGTAGCGATTTGGTGCATATCCTAGACAGTAATATTATATGATACGTAGTTCAAGCTATGGAATCATACATAATGATTGTATGCATAATGTATGCATATTAAAAAGTGGGAGGGACAACCACCTCCACTTTCCACTTTCAGATGTATTGGGGGGGGGGGGGGGGGGGAGGCATGTCCCACCTACCCGTCCCCCGGGTGCATTGTGTGCATTCAATTTCGCAAATTTTGTTACCGCAGTTGTAGTAGTTCAAAAAACGTTTCTTAGCATTAGAATTCATATATTGATCATTCGGAAACATTTTGTTTGCATTCGATTTAAAACGTATTTCGATTTCGAGTAAATTCGTGATTACGTTATACCGCCCTCCGGGAAATCCGTTGGCACGATTGAATGCAAATAGCGTGTTTTTTAAATTGAATGCTAAAAGTGGTAAATCACTTGATCGAAGAGCTAAATCGTATGAACATAATGCAATTTTGAACCAAAATTGCAAGCCTTCAGCCTTCAGCCTTCAGCCTTCAGCCTTCAGCCTTCAGCCTTCAGCCTTCAGCCTTCAGCCTTCAGCCTTCAGCCTTCAGCCTTCAGCCTTCAGCCTTCAGCCTTCAGCCTTCATCCACCCTGGCTGCTGGCTGGCTCGGAGGGTGGATGCCCAAGAGAAGCTAGCAGCCCCCAGGCTGCTGGCTGACTCGGAGGGTGGATGCCCAAGAGAAGCTAGCAGCCCCCAGGCTGCTGAAAAGGTTGTCTGTTCTGCAATTGTTGTTGTTGTTGTGTGTTCTGCAATTGTTGTTGTTGTGAAGCTAGTTGGAAAGAAAGAATGGTTAGCAGACAATAAATACACATGTTGAGAAACTACGTCGATCGGGATTTGAACTCGGGTCGCCAGCGTTGAAAAACATGACTCTGCCCACTTTGCCACACCAAGCTAGCGACAGAAATACATTCCATTGCCCCACCAAATTATTAACAATAGCATTTTATGATCGGTCCTGCATTTCAGAGTAAAAGTTCCAAATTTTACAGTCTTGAATAGACTACAACATTTTACAGAAATGTTGATATCGACTTACTGCGGAAACGCCCATTTATTTTGAGCAATATCGGCCATATTTTAACATGTATGCCATTGTATTATGTATGAAGGGCATTATTCTACTTACTGCGATTTTCTGAAACATATTATAATGATAGTCAAAAGCAAAGATTCAAATATAAGATACCTATATTCAAGCGTAGTATTCAAACAGCAAAGGTTGCTCTCATGCCTACTATTTATTTATTGTATATTTTTAGTTATTTTAGATGTTTTTTATTTGTGTATGTTATATGAATTTCTTATGATTGTATTTGTACCAAATGTGTACAACGCTTTACTATATTATGTTAAAGGGGGCTACTGCCTACAAGAAAACAACTTTTTGTAGTCTCCCTATTTCAATGCTTTATCTATATGATTGATACATATATTATATAATTTGTGTTTTTAAGATTGAAATGAATAAACGAACTTGAACTTGAACTTGAACTTGAACTTGAACTTGAACTATCGAATCTGCTTTCATGGTAATGCAAAGGAAACTAATTAAATTGTACAATTTACCTTAATTTAAATGTTTTTTTAAAATTGGTTTTATTGATGCTAGGCACAGTGTCATCACCTTGAGATTCTTTGTTATATAAATAATATTTCAATCTACAATATCAGTTTCTCATATGATATAATTTGGTTTGTAACTTCGCAACCGGCTAAATCTACATAGATTACATTCATCGTCACATAGCTCTTTCTTTTCATATTTCATCTACATCCAATATTCATTCCAGTTATGCGTAGTTATGTAACATAACGTGTTATATTATTTCTTCCGGGGACCAACAAAATCTCAGACCGGCAATGTTAAAAAAAAAAAAAAAATGTTTTATGTTGGTCTTGTACATAATCTCTTATTTTAGTTCATGGAATTCCGATCTTATTATTTAAATTACTGTTTTGAAAAAAAATATTTGTTTGTGTATTCCCAATGTATATTACTGATGTTAATGTCTTATGTTAAATTAAATTTCTTTATCATTATTCTTTTAATATCATGAGATTATGTTAAAAATGACTGAAGAAATCAAATCAAATCAACTCATCCAAGGCTTTACATAATTAATTAAAACATGGGGAAACTGATTAGAAAATTTTTATATAATAATAAAAATAGGTTGCTCTTCCGCATGTTTTCTAAACGCGCTTTACATATACGAGAAAATTTGCCCCCAAAAAGAAGAGACTAAAATTCCGATTTGCTATACCACTGCGCATGTGATTGATGTCCGCAACAGTTCCTAATTAGCTAACTTGGATGTTGTGCGAGGAATCACAAAAGTAATGTATTTCTTTTCAATTCAAACATAGGGTATTCTCAGGTTTGATTCCATTAACGGATGGCAAATTGTATTTGCTAACTTTCTTTTAGTTTATGTTATTTATTCCTCGTCAGACCTGACTATATGTTTGAATTTACTTGATTCAACAAGCTGCATCAATTCGGTGATTCCTTGCACATGTCACCAGGTGGATTTGTATTACCATTCAACAATTACACCGTAGAATGAAACTTATTTGGTCTAATAAGTGCATGAGACATGTTACTTTCGTCATATTTACATGTAACGGTTTATGTTACTTGTGCGCTACCCTTTTTGAATCAGTAACAGTAATAACAGCCCTTTACAAAAAGGGTCAGAAATCAAGCAACGACATTGTATTGACGATATTAAACGATATTAAATTACTATTTATGCTGTGAGCACCTATCCTAGCTGGCTAGCACCACCCGAAGGGAGTCGAGAAACTGCGAGTCAAGCTCAGATGGACATGCAGTGGGCGTGTTTTCGATAACTGGGGTCAATTTAAGTTGCAGAGTTGACGATTTCATATGAGGCGCTATAATCATGATAATTATTTAAATACAAATTATAGATCTATTAAAAATTGACAAGATGAGGAAAACATTTAAACAGTGATAGAAGATTAGTTGTATTAAATCATATATGTAATTAGGAACCCAACATCAAACACTGGTAGCCATTTCGAAACAAATGGCGCCCGTGGTCACCAGGAGCCAGTTCTAGGCCGTTCTAGGTGGCTCGATGTCAACACTTGTTTAGTATTAACCAGTCCTAGTTGTCACGCCTGCGCGTGTTCACGCTTTTATCATAAAATGCACATTTAAAGTTGAGCAGCTTACTTAATTCGTGAAAAGAAACCCCCACAATGAAAGGTCAACTTTTCTATCGGCGGGTCTTAGCCATCTAATTCAGCCCCCCCCCCCCCCCCCCCCTCCCCCCCCCCCCCACCCCCGTGCACAACTCAAACCAGTGGTCTTGGTCTCGGCATCAATCGATCTCGGGTCCGTTTTTTTCTCCAAATTACGCACCCCCACCCCCCACCCCCTCCTCACACCCCGAAAAATACTGGCTATACGGGCCTGCTTTTAGTTAGCCCAATGAGTCTTCATAACGTTTATTCAACCATGTTTAACCGCATGCTGGATACTCATCAATTCCTTAATTCCTTAATTCATGTAATGACAATGGATGTCTTGTTGAAAAGTTCTTCCCAGGTTGAATGACACGATTATTGAAACGAATGAGAAGCTCACTAAATTGGCCGAAAAACATTTGGAACATGTGATATGCCTAGGTCACAAATGCACCGGATGCCGCACAATCTTTTTACCTACAGCGTACAGTATTTTATACGATTTCGGATTGGAATATCGTATCGATGTCTACGGTATATTCGTGTATTGGCAGTCTCGTAGCAAGGGGTGGGTTGAGTGTGTACCCCCCCCCCCCCCCCCCCCCCCAGGTAGCAAGCCAACGTTGGACCAACGTCGGAAACTTGCAAACTCGTTGGAACCCGTTGGACGTTGGACAATCTCGTTGGATCAACGTTGGACCAACATCGGTAACTCGCAGTGAAAAAGAAGTTGGACAATCTCGTTGGACCAACGTTGGACCAACATCGGTAACTCGCAGTGAAATGTACGTTGGACAATCTCGTTGGACCAACGTTGAATCAACATCGTTAACTCGCAGTGAAATAGACGTTGGACAATTTTGTTGGACCAACATTGGACCAACATCGGTAACTCGCAGTGAAATGGACGTTGGACAATCTTGTTGGACCAACGTTGGATCAACATCGGTAACTCGCAGTGAAAAAGACGTTGGACAATCTCGTTGGACCAACGTTGGACCATCATCGGTAACTCGCAGTGAAAAAGACGTTGGACAATCTCGTTGGACCAACATTGGACCAACATCGGTAACTCGCAGTGAAATGGACGTTGGACAATCTTGTTGGACCAACGTTGGACCAACATCGGTAACTCGCAGTGAAAAAGACGTCGGACAATCTCGTTGGACCAACGTTGGACCAACATCGGTAACTCGCAGTGAAATGGACGTTGGACAATCTTGTTGGACCAACGTTGGACCAACATCGGTAACTCGCAGTGAAAAAGACGTCGGACAATCTTGTTGGACCAACGTTGGACCAACATCGGTAACTCGCAGTGAAATGGACGTTGGACAATCTCGTTGGACCAACGTTGCACCAACATCGGTAACTTGCAGTGAAATAGTCGTTGGACAATCTCGTTGGACCAACGTTAGATCAACATCGGTAACTCGCAGTGAAAAAGACGTTGGACAATCTCGTTGGACCAACGTTGGACCAACATCAGTAACTCGCAGTGAAAAAGACGTTGGACAATCTCGTTAGCCCAACGTTGGACCAACATCGGTAATTCGCAGTGAAATGGACGTTGTACAATCTTGTTGGACCAACGTTGGACCAACATCGGTAATTCGCAGTGAAGAAGACGTTGGACAATCTCGTTGGACCAACGTTGGACCAACATCGGTAACTCGCAGTGAAATGGACGTTGGACAATCTCGTTGGACCAACGGTGGACCAACATCGGTAACTCGCAGTGAAATTGACGTTGGACAATCTCGTTGGAGCAACGCTGGACCAACATCGGTAACTCGCAGTGAAAAAGACGTTGGACAATCTTGTTGGACCAACGTTGGATCAACATCGGTACCTCGCAGTGAAAAAGACGTTGGACAATCTCGTTGGACCAACGTTGGATCAACATCGGTAATTCGCAGTGAAAAAGACGTTGGACAATCTCGTTAGACCAACAGTAATGAGCGGACTCAAGTAGAATTACAATCATAAATAGAAGTGCGCCATCCCCGGTGAATTACCATATAGGATCGATATGTATATTATCGGGTGTCAAGAGACCATGTAGGAGTTGGGCCATCGATCTACAAGCAGTTAATAAAGTAAGCTTTCAACTATACTCGTGTGCCTACTTGTATTATATTACAACATGGTGTCTGAAGTGAAAGTGACTGTATGTCTGATTCGATTCGCCATGACCTGTGTTGTAGAAATGCTAATTTGAATCCATTTTGGGAGGCGAGCTTCACGGTTGATGTGTGACCGGATATACCATCCAGAAAACGCTTTATTGAGAACTGTACTGGTCGTTATCAACGGTGCATAGCTAGTAGGAAGAAAGAGCTCAGAAGAGGCAGAAGCGATACTATGATCAGGATGCCAAGTCGCTGCCGTGTTGAAGTCTGGAGAACGTGTGTACTACCAAGTGGGAAAAGAATGGAAACCTGGCGTAGTGACAACTCAAGATTCAACGCCCCGCTCGTACCACATCCAGAGTGAGAAAGGTGGGCGGTATCGCCGGAACAGACATCATCTAAAGAAGCGTCGCGCACCTGAAGGTAACATCCATGTTCCAGTAAACGAGGAAACGGAGTTCCCAGAAGCGTGCTGGAGTGAGGTGAAGCCGCCCTCGCAAGAACGTGACAGGCGCTACCCACTTCGACGTCTACTCTCAGACCCCCGGATAGATTAGATTTGTGATAGAGATGAATACCATTTAGGGCAGAATAATCCCTTGGTATCATCTAGGCGTTGGGTAGTCCACCCTGGCACTAGCACGTTAAACCATTTTGCATAAGGTAAATGTCGGTCTTACATAGGGGATGACAACCATACGAAAGGGGCAGAATAATCCCCTGGTTCCATCTTCTGGGTGTCGGGTAGTCTACCCTGACACCCAAGTTTGTAATTTACCAGTATTTATTATTGTTATGCCAGAGTTACACATGGCATTTCGCCTACTTGTATTATATTACAACACCAACGATGGATCAACATCGGTAACTCAAAGTGAAATGGAGGTTGGACAATCTCGTTAGAGCAACGTTGGATCGACATCGGTAACCCACAGTGAAACGTTCGTTAATCCAACGAGAATCCAACATTTCACATCTGTTGTTCACTACATGTAGCTGTTATGTTAGAAAAGGTAATTTTTTTTACTCGTAGCACAGGTGGTCAAAACCCCCTTGCATAATAAAAGGATTTAAAATTAGCTGCTGAAAGCAGGATGTATGCCATCGTTGGATCAACGTTGGTTCAACGTTGGATGAACGTTGGTTATTATTCATGAATATTCATGAGTGGTTATCATTGACTGCAAAAAGCATTAATAATCATGTTATTTGATTGTTCAGAATGAATCCAATGTTATTATTTACTCATTATTTGAAATATATGTAAGTTATTTATCTACAAAAACATTCTAAAGGTTTGTTTCCATGATGTATTTGTGTACATTCTTAAAACTTTATCCAAACATTCAACTTTATCGAAATACCAACCATCAAACAAATATTAACACAGAAGCTAGGTTATATAAAGCTGAGTGGATGATGTAGATGTAGTGAGTGTAGGAATAGGAATAGGATTATATGGATAGGAATAGGACTAGGAATAGGGTTAGGGTTAGTCTTAGGTAAAGGGAGGTAAAGGGAAAGCTAGGATAGGATGTTCTAGATATCACCAATAGGCGTGTCATATGAATATTAATTTAATTTTTTTAGTACGGTGAGACGTTGGTCCAATGTTGGACCAACGTTGGACCAACGTTGGATCAACGTTGGACCAACGTTGGAGAAATGTTGGTGAATTACGCTGGACCAACGTTGGATGCTTGTTGGAGACATGTTGGATGCTTGTTGGAGACATGTTGGATGCTTGTTGGATGAGTGTTGGAGACATGTTGGATGCTTGTTGGAAATATGGTGGATGCTTGTTGGACACATGTTGCTTTGACGTTGGATCAACGTTTGCGTACGCCCAACCAACGCTGCTCCAACGTTGGCGAATACAAAATACCAACCTTGGATCAACGTTGGAAAAGCGTTGGTCCAACGTTGACAAATGACAACTTTCCAACGATGGACCAACGTTGATCCAACGTTGGTATTTTGTTTTCGCCAACGTTGGAGCAGCGTTGTTTGGGCGTACGCAAGCAACGTTGGTCCAACGTTGCCGGACAACGTTGGACCAACGTTGCCGAAAAAATTGGACAACGTTGGTCCAACGTTGGACCAACGTTGGCTTGCTACCTGGGCCCCCCCATTCAGAAAGGTCCACTTTTTTATCGTTCTCGGTCTCGGGCAGCGATCGGTCCATATGACCTTTGACGACCCCAACTGCTTACACAACTAAATCAGTGACGGACCCCCCCCCCCCCCCCCGACACTTACACGACTCAACCAGTGGCCTTTGTCCAGTTTTTGCAAATACGCACCCCCTTGAAAAATCCTGGCTACCGGCCTGAGCGGTCACATATTTTGTCTTGGGGGTAGATGTCTTGGGGGAGGGGGGGGGGTAATCGTCCGGGGGGTAATCATATTGTCTTTGGGGGTAGTTGTCTTGGGGGGTAGTTGTCCGGGGGGTAGTTGTCCGGGGGGTAGTTGTCCGGGGGGTAATTGTCTGGGGGGTATGTCACAATGTAAATAGGCTACCCCCCCCCCCCCCCCACTTTCCACTATTTTACTATTGATTTGCATATAGTCTGTATTTTAACCCATCTAGCCGGTAATGCTACATAGTACCAGGGGTTGATGGTAAGGAAAAGTGTTACCAGTCTAACTAGTTGGGGGTAATTAAGGGAGTGGTGGATGTTTTGAATGCTTAATGCAGATTGGATCTTTTGTGTGTGAGAAGGGATCTTTTGTGTTTGTGCAGAAGTGTGAGCAAGAGTGGTACAGTGAATGAGGGAGACATGTTAGTTCTGGGTGGTATAGTCAGTTGATACTATGCTTTCCTAGGAGCAGGTTGTGCACTAGGTGTGATGTTGTGGTGTAATTGGAGGCACCAAGGATGAGGCACACGCTTTATGCATGTCATGCAGCGCAGGCATGACAGCTTTGGCAGCCATTTTCCAGTGGCAACTTCAGGCAGCACAGGCCAGGAGAAGCCTCCATTTCCCCTCAACTTCTGTCATCTCAGCATTTACTGTAAGTTTCAAATTGATTTCTAATAGTAATTTTATGAAAAGTAAATCATTATAAAGTTGAAAGCTAAAGAAGCTATGTTTTTCTAGGAATGAAGACATTGGAACATGCTGTAATTTATCCTCAAGAAATGTCAGTAAAGCATGTTTATTTAGTTAATTATTGAATGTGTAGTGAAATCAAGCTATTTGAAGTGGAATCAATCTACTACAGAAAAGGATTATATTTCTTAACTTTCCAAGCAATGGTTAATTTAGAATATTTCTGCTTGTAGTCATTAATGTATTTCTTTGAAGTGATGTGATATGCGGATTGAATTAGGCGTCGTTACACAAATGAAAGTCAGTACACCGGTACAGGAAGAATGTTAGAATTGCACTATTTTGCACTTATGTAAAGGAAATGATTCAAAGTGTCTCTAGAGTCATTTAGACACTTGAATTATGAGAATACATTTATTTGCTGATGAAATAAAATACTAAGGTTATTGTATGTGTTCAAACTAATGTTATAGTTCCATACATGTAAATATAAAGTGTGGCAAATTGAATTTATTGTGGCACACATGATTAACAAGATTCCCGATGGCCTGTAGTTATTCAAATAGGGAATAGTGTCTTTTTATGTGTCCAATATAACCCTCTTTTATAGGGACGAGCTGGGCCAGAACCCCGTACCCAGAACCCCGTACTTCGTAGCACGTACTTCGTAGCCATACCCAGTACTCCGTACTTCGTATTCGTCATCGACCTGCACGTCGTACTCCTCAGCTACTTCGTGTACCTCGTACTCATCGTGGACTCGTACTTCACGCGATCCTCGTGAGCGTGCGCCGTCGTACTTCAACGTACTCTTCGTAGCACTCATCGGCTACTTGGTCATCGACCTTCACGAACTCGTGCTCGACGCCGTCGTCGACGTTGATCGTCAGTGTCGCGCATGAACTGCAACCCGCTACCGAACTCACACTAGACTGAAGGACTCTCAGCATAGCAACCGCCCCATTTTAAGGTGCTATTCAACCATTTGGCCATTATAGTTAATATTTGATTCATGGATTAAGGCCATGTTTCTGCCACACTATCTGATTAAATATTCAGATCAAGATAACTGATTATATATGGATATGTCTACTGTGGTTAGCAAAGCCATTTTGTGACCCATATGATCCAACAGATCCTGATATGGTGTAGTTTGATAGTATTTCGCAACATTGTGCAAGAAACTTTCCTGTATGTTATGACTTGAATTGTTGTATACTTATGCTACCATTCAATTTCATTTATGAGATGTAAACTTGCATAAAGTGATTCAGTTGATTTATTTTAAGAGCTGGAACCATTGGCTCTTATTAAAAGTTTGTTTGAACTTTATATTCTTGTGTGGTGCGCCTTATTTGAGTATTGCATACATTTCATGATAACAGAACCAAATCTGTCGTTAACCAGGGTAAATACAGTACCTAGAGTTGACATAAATGGCGACCACGAAGGGACTAGTTTCCTAATTGATAGGTTAGGTTAAATTGTGAATGTACCGCAGATTACTCTGTATTTGTGTGCACTAATGACATTTTGTTCTTCATATTGTTAGGCCACTTCATGGTGGAAAGTGACACAAGTTGAGGCAGGGAGGCTTCTTCGATGCAGCCAGTGCCTGTACCAGTCTTCGCCGACTGATTGTGGAGCAGCAGCAGCAGCAGCATAAAAGCTCATTCTTTGGTAAGTGTGCAAACTTATCCTTGGTGTGCCTCACAGTATGGATAGAGACAACTTTCTTGCACCAAGAATTTGGTTTGAGTGGGCTAGAGTTGAGACAATATGTGGATGATTGTGTGCGAGAGGCTAGGGATGAGGCTAGGGATGAGAGAGCGGCAGCTAGACAGGCTGAGGTAGAAGCTAGACAGGCTGAGGTGGAAGCTAGGGAACTAGAGGTTAACTTAGTAGCTCAGCAGATCAGGCTTGAGGAACTAAGGAAGGAGAATAGGACGGGACCGACCCCAAAGCCAGTAAGTAAACCCAATATTCCCCCTCTCCCAGTCTTTCAGGATGGTAAAGATGACATTGATAGTTATCTGTCTAGGTTTGAGAGATATGCCTCGAGCGTAGGATGGGACAAGGCAGATTGGGCCCTTGCAGTCTCTGCACTGTTGTCAGGTAAAGCTTTAGATATAATTTCTAGGCTGACTACTGGACAGGCCAACGATTATGACGTCGTTAAATCTTCACTTTTGAAAGGTTTCGATCTGACGGAAGAAGGTTACAGATTGAAGTTTAGACAATCTAAACTCAGACAGGGTGAGTCATTTGTCCAGTACGCCTCTAGAAACGAAACGCACCTTTGTAGATGGATGGAGCTTAGCCCGTATGATAATGACTTAGATGGATTGAAATCCCTGATGATCCAGGAGCAAGTGTTTGACATCTGTGGTAAGGATTTACTTGTGTTCATTAAGGAACGTCAGCCCAAGTCGCTGACAGAGGTGTTAACACTAGCGGATCAGTATCGGGATGCTCATTCAGATCCTAGAGTTAGGAGAATGAGAGACAAGCCAAGTTACAGTGGAGCCCAGCAGTCCAGTACTCATACTAATAAAAGTAACAGTAGTATTAACAGTCCTAATACTCCCAAAGGGTCAGTACCTAACCCAGGAAATCAGTCACAATCTCGATTGTCAATAAAATGTTTCAAATGTGCTAAACTTGGTCATACTTCTTGGAATTGCCCAGATAACAGAAGTCGCAAGGAGAAGGGTGCGAGTCTCTCCGAAGGCAGGTCACAGGCAGGTCAACCCGAGGATGGAGAGGGTGCAGGACCAGCAGAGCCACCTCATATGGAGCCGAGTGAGATGACTGACCCGCAAGAGCAGAAAGGAATGTGCCTTATCGTTGAGGAGAACCTCACTGATGATGGTGCCGCGGTGAAGTTAGCGTCTGGTGGTACACTGCCGGTATTGTCAGCAGCTGCATGTGGAACATGTGGAGACACCATGCCAGTGTGCCACGGTATCGTGAATGGGAAACCCGTCGAGGTGCTTCGTGACACAGTATGTTCGACTGTCGTTGTGCGACGTAACCTGGTGTTGGAGGAGCAACTCATTGGAGAAGAACGGATATGTGTTCTCATTGAAGGAAAAGCAAGAAGGTTTCAAGTTGCAATTATGGATGTTGATACACCCTATCTAAGGGGTAAGATTGAGGCATTATGTATGTCATCACCGGTGTATGATCTCATACTTGGAAACGTGACTGGTGTCCGTGAACCTACAGACCCGGATCTGAAATGGGAGCCAAGTCATCAGGCCAATGCAGTGGAGACACGAGGACAGAAAAAGCAGGCGGCAAGGAAAAGGCCTCCCCTCCTTGTACCTGAACCACTGGAAGCCATTGTGTCTGTTGACGATTTGATTCAAGCGCAGCGTCAGGACGAGATGCTGAAATCCTTGCGGAAGCTTGCAGATGAAGGAGATGAGAGGACAACCAAGCAAGGTAAATCATCTTCCTTCGTGTACAAGAAGGCCATTTTGTACCGGAGATTCCATGATGCAACCCCAGGATCAGATGTGGTGATGCAAGTCGTAGTGCCTTTTAAATTCAGGAACCAGGTCTTGAAGCTGGCACACGAATCTATCTTAGGAGGTCACTTGGGAAACAGGAAGACCGGTGAGAAGATCTTAATGCATTTTTTCTGGCCAGGGATGCATGCTGATGTAGTGCGCTATTGTCGTTCGTGTGGACAGTGCCAAAGGATGTCGCCAAAAGGAAAGGTAACAAAGGTACCCCTGGGATCTACACCCCTTATCGATGAACCTTTCCGCCGCATTGCCATGGACATTGTTGGACCGATCGAGCCTGCCACAAGCAAAGGAAACCGATTCATACTGACCGTTGTTGACTATGCTACGCGTTATCCAGAAGCTGTAGCACTCCACCGGATAGACACACAGACTGTAGCTGAAGCACTGGTGGACATCTACTCGAGAGTAGGGATACCACGGGAGGTGTTAACAGACCGGGGAGGCCAGTTCACATCGGATCTGATGAGGGAAGTGAGTCGTTTACTCTCCATCCGACAGATGACGACGACACCGTATCATCCTGCATGTAACGGCTTAGTCGAACGCTTCAATGGCACACTTAAGTCCATGCTTCGCAAGATGTGCGAGGAACGACCAAAGGATTGGGATAGATATATTAACCCTCTACTTTTTGCCTACAGGGAAGCAGTCCAGGAGAGCACAGGATTTTCACCGTTCGAGCTCTTGTTCGGAAGGGTAGTCCGTGGACCGCTGGCCATTCTTCATGAGCTCTGGACTGGAGAGGTGGATGTGCCGGACACAAAGACCACGTATCAGTACGTGTTGGACCTAAAGGACCGACTGGAGGCAACCTGTTAAGTAGCTCAGGAGAATCTTGGCAAGTCTGCCGAGAAGTACAGAAGACAGTACAATCGGAAAGCGAAGGATCGGAAGTTTGAAGTAGGTGATGAGGTCCTGCTCCTACTCCCATCCGACACAAACAAGTTGTTGATGCATTGGCAGGGACCTTTCAAGGTAGTTCAGAAGGTCGGACATCTGGACTACAAGATCAACATGAACGGGAAGGTGAAGACCTTCCATGCTAACCTTTTGAAGAAGTTCTTCAGGAGGAACGACAATGATGACGAGTCTGATGTTGCATGTGTCTCTGTGGTGGACGATGGCATGATGGAAGAAGACGACGACGAAGATGAAAATCATCCTACATCGCAGCGTGATCTTCTTCATCTCCCAACTCTCTCCCCCACAGAATCTCTTGATGATGTGAAGTTAGGCCCACAACTTGACCAAGGTCAGCGTGAGACTATCACATCTCTTCTTCAAGAGTACCAAGAAATTTTGACGGACATGCCCGGATTGACCAACTTGGGCAAGCACGACATCAAACTTCGAGACAAGGAACCCATCAAGAGCAGACCATACCCTCTACCCCATGCATTGCGTGGTGGGGTGACGAAGGAGGTGCAGAAAATGATCGACCTAGTAATTGTGGAGCCATCTTCTTCACCATATGCCTCACCTGTAGTCATAGTAAAGAAAAAAGATGGCTCAAACAGGTTTTGTTGCGATTACCGTAAGCTGAACCAAGTCACCGTAACAGATGCAGAACCAATCCCGGATCAGGAAGAAATCTTCGCAAAGCTAGCGCGGGACCAGTACCTTACGAAGATTGACTTATCGAAAGGATATTGGCAGGTGCCACTCACCGATAACGCCAAGGAACTCACAGCATTTGTGACATCGGATGGTTTGTTTCACTTCAAGAATATGCCATTCGGGTTAGTGAACGCACCTACAAGCTTCAGCCGTATCATGAGGGATTTACTCCGTGGCTTAGACAACGTAGACAATTTCATAGATGACATTCTAATCCACACCGCTACTTTCGAGGAGCACCTGGTCACCCTCAGAGAAGTGCTGGAAAGATTGAAGAAGGCTAACTTGACGGCGAGACCAACCAAGTGCATCGTTGGATGCAAGAGTGTTGAATTTCTCGGTCACAACGTAGGTCAAGGACAGCTCCGACCAGTGCAAGACAAGATCACTGCAGTAAAAGAGGCCCCAAGACCTAAGACCAAGAAACAACTCCGCTCTTTTCTAGGCCTGGTGGGGTATTACAGGCGCTTCATACCCAACTTTGCCGCCATTGCAGCTCCATTGACTGATCGTACAAAGAAAGGAGAACCAACACTCATCAGATGGGGAGACACGGAAGAAAAGGCGTTCAACACCTTGAAGCAGAAGCTCGAGAAAGAACCCATCCTCCATCTTCCTGACCTGACAACTCCCTTCATCTTGAGGACTGATGCCTCAGATGTCGGATTAGGAGCTATCCTCCTGCAGGAGGAGGATGGTAAGAAATTCCCCATCGCTTACGCCAGCCGTAAACTCCTACCAAGAGAACAGCGGTATTCCATAATGGAACGAGAATGCTTAGCAGTCGTTTGGGGAACACAAAAGTTTGAACCCTATCTGTTTGGTAAGCATTTTCAACTGGAAACCGATCACCAACCACTGACATGCATCGCAAGGTCAAAAGTTGCGAACGCAAGGATCCTCAGATGGGCACTAGCGCTACAGCCGTATCGCTTCACCATCATCGCGATCAAGGGTAGCGAAAACGTCGGTGCCGATTACCTCAGTAGGATTCCAGAAACGTAAAATTATTTTACTTAAGGCCAAATATGATGACCCCATTTTCTGACTTGACTAATGAGGATTTTTCCGTTTGATTTAAGTCGGAGAAAATCACTCCACTAACATGTATTTTTTCCCCCAGGTGAAGTCAACTCAGAGGAAATCTCTCCCGTGTTATTTTCTCTTTTGAAATTATAAAAATTTCTCGAAGGATGGGGAGATATGTCACAATGTAAATAGGCTACCCCCCCCTCCCCCACTTTTCACTATTTTACTATTGATTTGCATATAGTCTGTATTTTAACCCATCTAGCCGGTAATGCTACATAGTACCAGGGGTTGATGGTAAGGAAAAGTGTTACCAGTCTAACTAGTTGGGGGTAATTAAGGGAGTGGTGGATGTTTTGAATGCTTAGTGCAGATTGGATGTTTTGAATGCTTAGTGCAGATTGGATCTTTTGTGTGTGAGAAGGGATCTTTTGTGTTTGTGCAGAAGTGTGAGCAAGAGTGGTACAGTGAATGAGGGAGACATGTTAGTTCTGGGTGGTATAGTCAGTTGATACTATGCTTTCCTAGGAGCAGGTTGTGCACCAGGTGTGATGTTGTGGTGTAATTGGAGGCACCAAGGATGAGGCACACGCTTTATGCATGTCATGCAGCGCAGGCATGACAGCTTTGGCAGCCATTTTCCAGTGGCAACTTCAGGCAGCACAGGCCAGGAGAAGCCTCCATTTCCCCTCAACTTCTGTCATCTCAGCATTTACTGTAAGTTTCAAATTGATTTCTAATAGTAATTTTATGAAAAGTAAATCATTATAAAGTTGAAAGCTAAAGAAGCTATGTTTTTCTAGGAATGAAGACATTGGAACATGCTGTAATTTATCCTCAAGAAATGTCAGTAAAGCATGTTTATTTAGTTAATTATTGAATGTGTAGTGAAATCAAGCTATTTGAAGTGGAATCAATCTACTACAGAAAAGGATTATATTTCTTAACTTTCCAAGCAATGGTTAATTTAGAATATTTTTGCTTGTAGTCATTAATGTATTTCTTTGAAGTGATGTGATATGCGGATTGAATTAGGCGTCGTTACACAAATGAAAGTCAGTACAACGGTACAGGAAGAATGTTAGAATTGCATTATTTTGCACTTATGTAAAGGAAATGATTCAAAGTGTCTCTAGAGTCATTTAGACACTTAAATTATGAGAATACATTTATTTGCTGATGAAATAAAATACTAAGGTTATTGTATGTGTTCAAACTAATGTTATAGTTCCATACATGTAAATATAAAGTGTGGCAAATTGAATTTATTGTGGCACACATGATTAACAAGATTCCCGATGGCCTGTAGTTATTCAAATAGGGAATAGTGTCTTTTTATGTGTCCAATATAACCCTCTTTTATAGGGACGAGCTGGGCCAGAACCCCGTACCCAGAACCCCGTACTTCGTAGCACGTACTTCGTAGCCCTACCAAGTACTCCGTACTTCGTATTCGTCATCGACCTGCACGTCGTACTCCTCAGCTACTTCGTGTACCTCGTACTCATCGTGGACTCGTACTTCACGCGATCCTCGTGAGCGTGCGTCGTCGTACTTCAACGTACTCTTCGTAGCACTCATCGGCTACTTGGTCATCGACCTTCACGAACTCGTGCTCGACGCCGTCGTCGACGTTGATCGTCAGTGTCGCGCATGAACTGCAACCCGCTACCGAATTCACACTAGACTGAAGGACTCTCAGCATAGCAACCGCCCCATTTTAAGGTGATATTCAACCATTTGGCCATTATAGTTAATATTTGATTCATGGATTAAGGCCATGTTTCTGCCACACTATCTGATTAAATATTCAGATCAAGATAACTGATTATATATGGATATGTCTACTGTGGTTAGCAAAGCCATTTTGTGACCCATATGATCCAACAGATCCTGATATGGTGTAGTTTGATAGTATTTCGCAACATTGTGCAAGAAACTTTCCTGTATGTTATGACTTGAATTGTTGTATACTTATGCTACCATTCAATTTCATTTATGAGATGTAAACTTGCATAAAGTGATTCAGTTGATTTATTTTAAGAGCTGGAACCATTGGCTCTTATTAAAAGTTTGTTTGAACTTTATATTCTTGTGTGGTGCGCCTTATTTGAGTATTGCATACATTTCATGATAACAGAACCAAATCTGTCGTTAACCAGGGTAAATACAGTACCTAGAGTTGACAGGGTAATCGTCCGGGGGGTAATTATCCGGGGGGTAGTTGTTGTTGTTGTTATTTTATTTTATTTTATTTTTTTCAATCATTTTTATGGAGTTCCTACTTCATGCTGCCTGTCCATCGCTCAAATCCGACCTAACAGTGCATCATCTGGTCAGTCCGGCACAGTACATCGTGCAGACTTCTCAGCTCGGTGACATACCAGGGTATGTGTGCAAGCCGAGCCTAGACCCCTCAGATGCTCGAAAATGAGGTGTCAGGTGCAATCTGTTGGGCTCCAAATAATGCAATTATGCATGCCAAAATTCAAAAACAATATATATATTCATCAATTTCAAACATTCAACAAACATCAAATAAAGCACTCATTCAGTGGGCTCTTTTACATAGAATACATCAATGTGTTAGTAATTGTATACAAAAATAAACTTACACTAAAACAATATAATAGAGATGCTAAGCAAATATTTACAATAATCTGAATACAAATCCTTTTTTGCTATTCATCGAACCTTCTAGTTCTATAAATGAAATTAATCAATGCCACTTGCAATTTTGTATCGAACATTTCCAACATCTTATATATATCTTGTTTTTCATTAATTCCTAATTCTACAAATAACATTGTCCTTTCAATAATATATTTCGTACAATCAACAAGAAATCGACAATCGCCGGATAATTTAAGACCAATTTTATGTAAATGTGCATTGAGTCCAAGACACCCCATTCGAATCCTGTGTAACAATACTTCATTTTTTCTATTTTTAGAGCACCATGTATCAATGTATTTTATATTTATATTCTTTTTCATTTTCTTTAAGACACTATTCGAGGCATTCCACCTTTCCTGCCACATATTTACAACATATAATGACAGTATTGCATTTACTTCTGATTCATTCAATTTATTTTCTATTTCAATAAAAGTGTGTCCAAGGGCTTGTTTCGCTGAGAGGTCTGCAATCTCATTACCTACAACACCACAATGTCCGGGAATCCACTTAAGGAATACGTGGATTCCTTGATGTTTAAGAATCATTAATTTCATTAATATTTCACTGACGCATACATCTTCATTCCAATTTCTTATCGCCATTAGGGCACTCAAACAATCAATAAATATAACAATTCCAACATATAAATTATCAAATTGTTCTAGCCAATTCAATGCAAAAATTATAGCAACTAATTCAGCTTTATATGATGAACTAAAATTTGTTAGCCTCTTTTTTTCAATAATATCCATGCTAGGAACATAAAAGCTTGCAGATGCATTTCCATTAAGGGGATTTTTCGAACCATCCGTAAATACATGCAACTCTCTAGACCATTTCATATTAATATATTCTAATGTTTCAAATTTTATACTATGAATATTATCTTTTTTATCAACACTTTCTTTTAAATCCATACAAACATTTGGTATCATTATGTGCCAAGGAGGATTTGGCAGTGATGCACGTTTTTGTATAACATCTTTATCTACTGTAACCAAATCCAATAGTCGATAACAAAAAGGTTTGCGTAATTTATTTTCAAAATTGTCATTATGACAATTCTGTATAACCTCATTCAAAGGATGGTCTATAGTTTGTTCTATCTTTACTTTATAACGAGAACAAAATAATTTTCTCCGTAAATCCAGAGGCATTTCACATGTCTCTGCTTGCAATGATTGTAGCGAAGTGCCTGAAAGGGCACCTGTACAAATCTTAAGACATTGATATTGTATCGAGTTCAAAGCATTTTTTAAACTTTGAGATGCCGAATCGTAGGCTTAGGCCATAATCAATCAAAGATCTTATGAGAGCTCGATATATTATCAAAAGAGATTTCGTGTTTGTGCCCCATGTTGTTCCTGTTAATTTTTTCAAAATATTTATTTTGTGTTTACATCTTTCCATAATATCATTAATGTGGGATCTCCACGTAAGTTTCTTATCAAAAATCAAACCCAAAAATTGAACCTCTTCTTTATCTTTTATGTTTTCTCCATTTAAACTTATATCAATATTTTTCTTACTATAAGAGAACAATATCTTTATGATTTTAGTCGTTGAAACTTTGAATCCCCATTTCAAAAACCATGCATTCAAATGATGCAAATAATGTTGCATTGTAACACGAATCTCTTCAATGTCTTTTCCTGATTTCCAACAAATACAGTCGTCTGCATAGAGTGACAATTTTACCATTTTTTCTTGAACAATATCATATAACATTAAATTAAAAAGAGTGGGACTAAGTATACTTCCCTGTGGAAGTCCATTCCTTAAATATCTCATCTTTGACATAGCCTTTCCTACACGAACCTGGAATGGGCGATTTTTCACAAAATTATAAATAAATTTAAACGTTTTTCCTTTCAGTCCTATTTCATACAATTTAAAAAGGAGTCCATCATTCCAGAGCATATCATATGCCTTTTCAATATCCAAAAATATCCCTAGTGTATTTTCTTTATTTCCAAATGCCGTTTGAATATCATTTTCTAAATAAACAATACAATCCAGAGTGCTTCTTCCTTTTAATACGAAATCCACTTAAAAATGAAGGAAGAATATTATGTTTTTCAATAAACCATTCCAATCTTTTATTCAACATTCGTTCAAAAATCTTCAAAAAGCACGAAGAGAGTGCGATTGGACGGTATGATAAAACAGATTCTTTGTCTTTATCTTTTTTCAATATTGGTATCAATATTGTTGTTTTACACTCTAGTGGTATTACGCTTAGATTCCACATTTTATTTATAATATCTAACATAATTTGTTTAACTGTTAATGGGAGATTTTGATATATTATATATGGTAGTAAACCGTCTGGTCCCGGGCATGAGCGATTACATGCATGTAGTGCTCGTTCGAGCTCAAACATGACAAAATCCTCATCAAGTACAAATGTACTATCTAATTGACCTTCTTCACAATACAACTTATACATTTTCTTTTCCATTTGTTGAAGAGAGTCAGGGTGTCACACGGGAAGACTCAAAATAATGAATTATTCACTCGTGCCATGTACCATCAAAATATATGCAATTTATTTCAGTTCAATAAACAAAAATTACCAAAGTTCAAAATCATTCGATCAATCTTTTACCGTAGTGAAGATGAAATATACTATAACCCAAAATCTCAGCATCAAAAGTGTTTTATAACCAATTACTATTCCGCTTCATCTCTTTGTGACCCCAAACAAAATAGTCCTTACCACTACCCCTCAACCTCTCCTAAAATGAGAAGGATCCTGCGTTGATCCAACCTCAAATGGTTACCTTTAATATATAAGTTGAATATACTCACAAATGAAAAGGATCCTGCTTTGACCCACTTTCATAAATACACAACCTTCACCTTACCACTCATATGTTCAACTACCCCATAACACAATTGTCCTGATGATCCTGCCTTGTGATCATGACATCAATACCCAAATTATCTTCAAGGTTTCAACACCCCAAACAAAGCTCATCTATAAACATATACAAATGCATCTCAGCGTTAACCCCAAAAGTCGAATCCCAAAATCCAATCCGAATTCTCAATTAGTGAACAGGATCCTGTATTGATCCCATCACAAAGTTAATTTAATATATGGCCTCCTCAAAATTACCCATACTCCTATTGTTTCCTGGAGCTCTAACTTGGGAACACATACATGAATGTAACTACTCACAAAATCCAAAAGGTATATATATACAACAAGATCCAAAAACACAATATATGAAGTACAGCATGTACCGTTTCCAAATTCAAAAGAACTACTAAAGAGTCTGTAGTACTTTCTATAATTTCGTGTTAAGCCTTTAAAGTCAACCGTTCAACGGAATTGTATGTCTTTGAATGACAAGGCTGTCATTACACCGAACGTTCATTCAAAAGATGTCGTCAAACACTGTCTCTCAAAGTCTCTCAAAGTCAGTGAATCAATCACTTGGCCGTCAACGAAGAAATCCAAAATGAAGAAATGTCTTTTGTCAAATATACATCACCGCACTGTGTCTGCATGTTCTTCCACGAGACTGTGGTGACTAAACTGGATAACCGAAAGCGAGTCCTTCTCTGGAACCACGCCCAACCTCGGTGCCATCGATGACTGGAATAAATGGTGGTCTACAAGTTGTATCTGACCTCAAATAAGGTATGAAGAAATAACTGGAACCCAAATTGCTGATATTAGGCTGTTTCTTGCCACATTATACAGTTTCAAAACCACAATCAAAATGGCTGCTTAGCTTGACTACATAATCGCTGCCTGCTGCCAAAAGTGCACATCTGTGCTCACCAACATCTATAATGTGACTACCCCAAAAAAACTATTAATCTACTGGAAGGTGCATGTCCAAAATCACCCTTCCATGAAAACATCTATAGCAGCTGGTCAAAAGAAAAGGCTCAGTGCACTGAGCTACACAGCTACACGCCACGTCAGGCAAGGACGACTCCTCTCTCTCTCTCTCTCTCTCTCTCTGCACATAGTTCTCAATTGATATGCAAATAAAATCAGTCATCAATGGCACAGTCTACTCATTGACTCTCTGGCTTGAAAAGACTCTCTCTCTTGCGCCATCACTTACTGCATGAATTAACTTACATCACCTAGCAACAGGGGAAGTAAGCAAAACTTAAAGGAAAATTACAACATTTGCTCATAAAATTAAATCAATTAAAAGAAATGCATTTTCACTGTGACATTTCACTCCTCCTTTTGAGGAAATGCATTTACAGTTTTACTTTAATTTACAAGCGACTTAGTACATCCGCGCCGACATTCTCGCTACCGCGGATTGCTTCAACCCGAAATCTGTAGGGTTGTAATGCCAAAATCCATCTCATGAGCCTTCCATTTGCAGGTTTTGCACTGTTCATGTAGACTAAGGGATGGTGGTCCGTTTCTAGCACAAATGGCCTACCGTACAGATATGTTTCAAACTTTCTGACAGCCCAAACTATGGCTAGACACTCGCGTTCTATGGTTGAGTATGCTTTCTCTCGACGGAGCAATTTTCTGCTCGCATACGCGACGGGAAATCGTTCATCTTGGTGCGTCTGAAGTAGGACTGCTCCTAGTCAAACATCTGATGCGTCCGTTCTGAGAAGGAAATCTTGTGACAAATCAGGTAACTGAAGAATGGGTGGGTTTGCTAGTTTTTCTTTCAGTGTAGTGTAGGCTTTCTCCTGACTCGTTTCCCAGCGAACTTTGTTTGGTTCAGCGTTTCTGGTCCAGTCTGTGAGTGGCGCTGCAACAGCGGCATAATTGGGTATGAACTTTCGATAGTAGTTGGTCGTACCAAGAAAGGACCTGAGCTCTCGTTTGGTTTGGGGTCGACTTATTTCTTGGATGGCCTTGAGTTTTGCTGGTCTGGGTTTCACTTGTCCCTCTCCGATCACATGTCCCAGGAATTCAATGCTCGTCTGCGCAATGAAGCATTTACTTGGTCGGGCGGTCAGTCTTGCAGATCGAAGTCTCCCGAGTACTTCAGCTAGTGTAGCTAGGTGCTGTTCCCACGTAGGTGAGTAGATGAGGATGTCATCTATGTAGTTTACAACTCCCTTCAGTCCATCTAGGAGTCGTCGCATCAATCGGCTGAAAGAGGCAGGAGCATTCACTAGGCCGAATGGCATAACTATGAATTGAAAGAGCCCGTCTGGGGTGAGAAAGGCGGTAAGTGGTTTACATTCATGTGACATGGGTACCTGCCAGTACCCCTTACTGAGGTCAATTTTTGTGAAGAACTTTGCATGAGCAACCTTCGTGAAAAGCTCATCCTGGTCCGGTATTGGCTCAGCGTCAAATACAGTAACCTTGTTTAGTTTCCTGAAATCTACACAGAACCGATTGCTACCATCTGGCTTTTTGACAAGTACAATAGGGGAAGCTATGGGGCTCTCTGACGGCTCTATTACTCCCATAGACAGCATGGTCTTCACCTCTTCCCTGACGGTATCTCTAAGAGAATGAGGAATGGGATAAGGTTTACTTTTGAGACGGTCAGTTTCTTTGAGTTTGATGGTGTGTTCTCCAAGCGATGTTCGACCAGGTAAATCTGACAGGACGTCTTGATATTCGTTGAGAAGTTGGTTGACCTGTTCTTTCTGTGTGGAAGAAATGTCTGGATTAATTGTGACGTCAGCAAGTGACTCTTTTGCCTGTAGTGGAAATGGCTGCAAGAGGGATGTGTTTGTTAGTTCCGGTTGTGTGTCGTCATTGTCGGTGTCATCATCCTCCCATTCGATCACTGCAGTGCAAGCCGTCTCAGCACCTGAAAGAGAGGGAGAAATATTATTTCTGTCAAGATATTGTTTCAGGAGATTAATGTGAAACACCTTTGGTTTACCATTGAGGTCAATTCTGTAGTCCATCGAGTTGATTTTGGAAATAACTTCAAATGGACCTTTCCACTGTAGAAGGAGCTTGTTCCTATCGGTTGGTAGGAGGAGTAGTACTTTGTCTCCAACTTGAAATTCTCGGTGTCTTGCCTTTTGATTGTAGTACTTCGCGTACCTCTCGGATGATTTCTGCAGTTGAGTGTGGGCGTTACGACAAGCTTCGTCTATTCGATTTCGAAGATCCAGTATATACTGGTAGGTGGATTTGGTTTCACTGGTCTCTGCCTCTTCAGTCCAGAGTTCTCTGAGGATGTCAAGGGGTCCCCGCACTTTCCTCCCATAGAGCAGCTCGAATGGGGAGAAACCCATACTTTCCTGTGGGGAGTCTCGGACTGCAAAGAGTAGTGGTGTGATGTACCTGTCCCAGTCTGTTAGGTTTGCGGCGCACATGCGTTTGAGCATCTGCTTGAGGGTGCCATTAAAGCGTTCGACGAGACCGTTCGCGATAGGGTGGTATGGAGTTATGGTGAAGTGTTTGAGGGAAAGTAGCTTGCTTACTTCTTTCATGAGGTCTGATGTGAATTGAGTTCCTTGATCAGTTAGCATTTCCTTCGGGATCCCTACTCTGGTGAAGATGCTTACTAGGGCCTCTGCAACTCTTTCTGTCTCGATGCTTGGTAATGGAATTGCTTCTGGGTACCTGGTGGCATAATCAATGACTGTAAGTATATACCGATTCTTCTGATCAGTCATTGGGTGTATTGGTCCAACTATGTCTACCGCGATACGCTCAAAGGGGGTTTCTATGAGGGGCATCTTTCCGAGTGGCACTTTGGTAACTCTACCTCTTGATACTGTACGTTGGCATACATCACAGGATCTACAATATCTTGTAATATCGGCGTTCATGCCAGGCCAAAAGAAGTTGGAAAGGATCTTATCAGTTGTTTTCTTCGCACCTTGGTGTCCTCCTAGAAGATTTTCATGAGCTGTTTGTATGACCTGTTTGCGGAATTGTTTGGGTACAACAACTTGAGTGATGACTGTGTCTGGATCCATATTTGAAGAATGGAAAGATATATACATAATTCCATCTTTGTAGAAGAAGGATGATCGATTGTTGTAGCAACTTACTTTCTCTGTATGTTGTTCGGCGAGTTCTCGCAGTCGGTGCAGCGTTTCATCATTCTGCTGGGCTTCCTTGAGGGCTGCTGGGGTGACGATGTCGTCCATCACGTTCGGAGTTTTGAGTTGACGAAATGGTTTGCTGTCTCGTTGGGCTTGGGCTCTCGTCTGTACTCCACAAGCGGAAGTCGGAATTGGTTTCCAGTCTGAATCTGGGTTGTCTGGTCCTCTCACTCCAGGGAGATTGCCTAAAATTAGGTCATAGAGAGGGGTTTTCATACACAAAGCATGAATGGTTCCTGTGTAGAAAGGGGTATTCACATCAATGATCGCAATAGGGAGGGTTTTCACTGTACCATCAATCAATACACAAGTACTTTCTTCACCAGTCATTTGATTTGGCTGTACAAGATCTTGCCTAATGACAGCCCCACTGCACCCACTGTCTCTAAGAACAGAAATTTGTCTATTGTGGATTACCCCTGTGGTAACTGGCATTTGTCTGACAACATGTTCATTAGTACATGCAGCACTCATTAATGGTAGAGAATGTCCACACCTAAATTTGACATGATCTGTGGTGGAGTCCAGGTTGGTTGCATTTGATGGCATTCGTACCATCATACACGACGCTTCAAATCGGACCTGTGTTTTAGTACAATCAGGACAATGACATGGACTATGAGGGTTAGATTGTAATTGTTCAGGTTCCGAAGCGGAAGGTTCAGTTCCCGATGAAGGTGCCGATTCTGGTTCCTCCGGAGTCAGTAGACCTGCTGATTTCATGGGAGAGAAAGGACAATAGTTAGCAATGTGCCCTGGTTTGTGACAAATATAACAGGTTTTGGGTCTGGTTACTGGTTTTGGACAATCTCGGCTAATATGTCCTTGCTGGTGGCAGTTGTAACATTTAGGCGGATATGATGGCCTGCTCAATGCATTTTGTGAAGGACTTGTCTTACCCTCCTGTCTTGGAATGTCAGCACGTGGTGGCTGTCTGGCCTGGTTGTTCCTTTGAGGTGGAATCATTCTGAATACGCCTCCTCTCGCGTCTAGGTATTGTTCTGCGAGTCTGGCGGCGTCCTTCGTAGTCTGGGGTTGTCGTTCTCTCAGGAAGATGGCTAAATCACGATGACAACCATTGATGAAATGCTCAAGGAGAAGAAGATCCATTAGGCTCTGGAATTGTTGCTTAATACCAGAAAGGTCAATCCATCTGCGTAAGTAGTTATCAAGTCGATTTGCATACTGAGATGCCGTTTCTCCTGTGGCGGGTTTTCCTGAATAGAACTTGGAACGAAATCCTTCAGCGGTTAGTTGGAATGCTTTCAAAAGTGCATTTTTCAATGTCTTATAATCTTTAGCTTCATCACTAGTTAACCTTGCGTGAACCTCCAGGGCTTTACCTGTGAGCAATGCGCTCAGATTGATAGCCCAGTCACTAGTCGGCCAATTTTGACTTTCTGCATATCGTTCAAATCGTTGTAGGTAAGCATCAATATTATCTTTATCTTCATAGAATGGAGGCAATTTAGGAGATCTTGCTCTCCAACTTTCCGTACTGTGCTCACCTTTCACTTGTTTCTCGCGCGCTAAGTCTAACTGCGCTTCTGCAGCTTCCTTTTCCTGTTTCTTTAACTCTAACATTTCAGCTCTCTCATCTCTTTGTCTATTCTGTTGCTCGGAAACAAACTTCTTAAGATCATCCCCACTTAAGCCAAACTTCTCACCAGCTGCAATTAAGTTAGCTAGATCCATTTTCGCAATCAATTTTACTTTACTATTTGTCTAACTAAATTTTACCAAAATGAAGTCAGATACACATTACCTTATGTGCATTCACCTAAATAAAACAATAACATTTATAAAGTCTTCCTTAACTTCACTTATCTAAAATTTTCATACCCGTGTGACTGCGAATGGCACGAGTGTTCAATTCCCGGACCAGCCCCCAGAAATGTCACACGGGAAGACTCAAAATAATGAATTATTCACTCGTGCCATGTACCATCAAAATATATGCAATTTATTTCAGTTCAATAAACAAAAATTACCAAAGTTCAAAATCATTCGATCAATCTTTTACCGTAGTGAAGATGAAATATACTATAACCCAAAATCTCAGCATCAAAAGTGTTTTATAACCAATTACTATTCCGCTTCATCTCTTTGTGACCCCAAACAAAATAGTCCTTACCACTACCCCTCAACCTCTCCTAAAATGAGAAGGATCCTGCGTTGATCCAACCTCAAATGGTTACCTTTAATATATAAGTTGAATATACTCACAAATGAAAAGGATCCTGCTTTGACCCACTTTCATAAATACACAACCTTCACCTTACCACTCATATGTTCAACTACCCCATAACACAATTGTCCTGATGATCCTGCCTTGTGATCATGACATCAATACCCAAATTATCTTCAAGGTTTCAACACCCCAAACAAAGCTCATCTACCAAAAGTCGAATCCCAAAATCCAATCCGAATTCTCAATTAGTGAACAGGATCCTGTATTGATCCCATCACAAAGTTAATTTAATATATGGCCTCCTCAAAATTACCCATACTCCTATTGTTTCCTGGAGCTCTAACTTGGGAACACATACATGAATGTAACTACTCACAAAATCCAAAAGGTATATATATACAACAAGATCCAAAAACACAATATATGAAGTACAGCATGTACCGTTTCCAAATTCAAAAGAACTACTAAAGAGTCTGTAGTACTTTCTATAATTTCGTGTTAAGCCTTTAAAGTCAACCGTTCAACGGAATTGTATGTCTTTGAATGACAAGGCTGTCATTACACCGAACGTTCATTCAAAAGATGTCGTCAAACACTGTCTCTCAAAGTCTCTCAAAGTCAGTGAATCAATCACTTGGCCGTCAACAAAGAAATCCAAAATGAAGAAATGTCTTTTGTCAAATATACATCACCGCACTGTGTCTGCATGTTCTTCCACGAGACTGTGGTGACTAAACTGGATAACCGAAAGCGAGTCCTTCTCTGGAACCACGCCCAACCTCGGTGCCATCGATGACTGGAATAAATGGTGGTCTACAAGTTGTATCTGACCTCAAATAAGGTATGAAGAAATAACTGGAACCCAAATTGCTGATATTAGGCTGTTTCTTGCCACATTATACAGTTTCAAAACCACAATCAAAATGGCTGCTTAGCTTGACTACATAATCGCTGCCTGCTGCCAAAAGTGCACATCTGTGCTCACCAACATCTATAATGTGACTACCCCAAAAAACCTATTAATCTACTGGAAGGTGCATGTCCAAAATCACCCTTCCATGAAAACATCTATAGCAGCTGGTCAAAAGAAAAGGCTCAGTGCACTGAGCTACACAGCTACACGCCACGTCAGGCAAGGACGACTCCTCTCTCTCTCTCTCTCTCTCTCTCTCTGCACATAGTTCTCAATTGATATGCAAATAAAATCAGTCATCAATGGCACAGTCTACTCATTGACTCTCTGGCTTGAAAAGACTCTCTCTCTTGCGCCATCACTTACTGCATGAATTAACTTACATCACCTAGCAACAGGGGAAGTAAGCAAAACTTAAAGGAAAATTACAACATTTGCTCATAAAATTAAATCAATTAAAAGAAATGCATTTTCACTGTGACACAGGGTCTACAAAGGATTCTTCACTAATTTTTTCAAAATATTGAGAGAATTCCTCTGCTACTTCTTCATCTTTCACAATTTTTCCCTTATCCTTTTCCAACACTATGTGTTTTTGTTTATCATTTTGTTTTGAGTCACCATTAATGATCTTAATCTTCTTCCATATGTCCGAAAGAGGAGTGAATCTATTAATGGTGGCACAATATTTCTCCCAAAAGTCTATTTTCGCTTGCCTAATAATTCTTTGTGCCTCAGCTTTTTTCTCTTTATAATCCTGTAAATATTGTGGTAGCATATATTTCACAACTTTATTTTTCAATCGATTCCTTTCTTTAATATCATCTGAGCATAATTTATTCCACCATATCACTGGGTTCCGTTTACTGTTATTATTACATCTTGCAAGTTGATTTAATATATCAACAAGTGAACAAATATATGAATCATATACAAAATCAATATCTTTATCACTACTAAAGTTGTCAAATTTGTCATTACATTTTTCTTTAAAAATGTCCCAATCAATCTTATTGAATGACCAGAAGTAGGAGTCATTATTTCTTTTTAAAATTCTCATTTTCACAAAAATAAGTTAAAATATTATAGGGAAGGGTCACTACCCATAGTATCATTCAATACTTGCCAAGTAGCTTTGCTTGCAAAGTGTGCTGAAGCTAAAGTTAAATCTAAGCATGATGTTTTTCCTGTATGACTATCTAATCTTGTACTTTGACCATCATTCAAAATTACCAAATTATTTTCATTAATAAAATCTTCAACAATACGACCGTTTCTATCAGTTACTTTGCTTCCCCATAATTTATTGTGAGCATTAAAATCACCTAAAATCAAAACACGTTCATTCCTTTTTTCATAAAACAATTCTTTCAAAGTATCCTTTGTTAGCCTTTTGCAAGGGTTATAAAAATTTACCAAAGTCATAAACTTATTTTCTAAGTGTATCACTAGACGGTTCCATGACATATGCTCCGCCGACATTTGCTCCGAAAAATGCGACAAATGCTCCGCGACAAATGCTCCGCGATATTTGCTCCGCCGACAAATGCTCCGCCGACAATTGCTCCGCCGACAAATGCTCCGCCGACATTTGCTCCGCCGACAAATGCTCCGCCGACATTTGCTCCGCCGACAATTGCTCCGCCGACAAATGCTCCGCCGACATTTTGCTCCGCCGACAAATGCTCCGCCAACATTTGCTCCGAAGCTGCGACAATTGCTCCGCGACATTTGCTCCGCCGATAATTACTCCGCGACATTTGCTCCGCCGACATTTGCTCCGCCGCCAAATGCTCCGCAGACAAATACCCAAATAATTAGATGATTTTTTTTTTCAACAAAATATTTTAAAATGCTTGCACTTTTTCAAAAATTTTCAAAATCATTTTTGGAATAGTTGTTGATGATCTCTCTATCTAATCATCATTCCAATAAAACACCACATGCATAATTTTGTATGAAAATGGTTGAAACCAATGCCTTTTAAGAAAAGCGCCCTCTTGTGTTTAAATGGCTCTTTTTGAATGATAACAGGCGTTTTACTAAGTCGTTTGTAATTTTGTATACCTTTCGAGCATGGTGGAGTTATAACCATTAGTTTATCAAGTAACTGTCCAGGGTTGGTTACTAAAGTTCAGCCTTAAGTAGCAAAACTGTACTACCCCTTTAAATAAAGATCACATCGTCTAGAAGACAATCTATTCTTCACATATTAACAATAAAATTGATCACATATTGCTTTTTATGGAATATGACGTCATAGTCACTAAAGGGGTGAAGTGTCCATCTTACCTCAGTATGGAGGTAAGAGGACCCCTCAATTCCTCAGATTATTGAATTTCAATTTTCTGCTACTTCCTGCCAATCCTTCCGTTTATACGAATGCAAAATGCATTGGAAGTTTGTGTTTTTCTGTTGGACAATAAGGCAGCCTTAATCGTTTACGGGGTGGGGGGGGGGGGGGCGTTTAGAAGTGTCACAAATTGGGCCCTCGTTGTTCAGTGAACGATGAACAAATCTAAACAAAATTGGAACTCCGAAAATTTAACAGTGGGTGAAAAGAACGTTCTTTGAATTTTGATAAAACGTGGATAAATTTTGAACTCATGCGGAACAATTTCTTGATTCATAAAGAGTCTGAGTAATACAAATGCAGTGATTATAAAGACTTTTCTTTTTTCTATTCATGATCGATCTTAACACCAGTATCATGCCCTTCGCTTGATGATTGCTTGGAACAGTATACTATTCATCACAGCATTTTCGGATACTATGAGGGTCCGTGGTTCGACTCCAGTCGAGCCCCAATGTAACATCAAAAACTAAAGCCAGCGTTGTGTGTTATTGCGCCTCCCCTTCT
Source organism: Echinarachnius parma (assembly GCA_037951105.1). Lineage (NCBI taxonomy): Eukaryota > Metazoa > Echinodermata > Echinoidea > Clypeasteroida > Echinarachniidae > Echinarachnius > Echinarachnius parma. The sequence continues at coordinate 72,753 of JBAMJV010006499.1, forward strand.
GCTACTAGATGCAGGCTGCAGGGTCACGTATCCTTACAACACTGGGCTTGACTGCCCCCCCCCCCCCCCCCCACCCTGTATAAAGAAACGTGAAACAAACAAACCAGCCAAATAAAATATTTGAATGAATCGATGGTTACTGAATCGATTGTACTCCAATTTCACAAGAGATTCGCATAACATATAAAAGCGCACTTCATACCAAAGGTACTTGAGAATTCATTCCAGAGTTTAATCTTCAGCGGAGTAAATGTCGGTGGAACAATTATGGTTGAGGAACATATGTTGTTTTTTGGACTATTTGAAGTACTGTCATCTTCAGAGCATATATTTCTGCGGAGCAATTGTCACCGGAGCAAATGTCGTATCTCCGGATCATATTTCGGCGGAACTATTGTCGGCTAAGCAATTGTCGCATATTCGAAGCATTTTCGGCGGAGCAATTGTCGCATCTTCGGAGCATTTTCCGGCGGAGTAATTGTCGGCGAAGCAAATGTCGGCGGAGCAATTGTCGGCGGAGCAAATGTCGGCGGAGCATTTGTCGCATCTTCGGAGCATTTGTCGGCGGAGCAATTGTCGGCGGAGCATTTGTCGGCGGAGCAAATGTCGGCGGAGCATTTGTCGGCGGAGCAAATGTCGGTGGAGCATTTGTCGGCGGAGCAAATGTCGGCGGAGCATTTGTCGGCGGAGCAATTGTCGTCGGAGCGAATGTCGGCGGAGCAAGTATCGCGGAGCATTTGTCGCGGAGCAATTGTCGCATTTTTCGGAGCAATTGTCGGCGGAGCATATGTCGGCGGAGCATATGTCGTGTCACCCACTAGACTTTGGATTTCTAATTCTTTATGTATCGTTGCACTACTACTTACAATAGAATAATGCACATATATAGCACAACCACCTCGTGATTGGCCCGTTATCCTATTCCGATAATTACATGTATAATTCGGAATATAAAACACATTTTCATCATTGAACCATGTTTCTTGTATACAAATAATATCAATTTGTTTATTACATACAAATAAATATTGTACTAGTTCATCCCCATGGCTTCTCATCCCCTGAGCATTCCATTGTAGGATTGAGAGCATCAATAAAAGTATCTTATAATAGCAGTCCATTGACAATTTGCATACTCACATCTGGGAAATGTATTCCAAAAATCATTTGTTCCGTTTCACAAATTTTTTTCACCATTATAGGAATCTCTTTTGTTTCCTTCAATAAAACAAGAATATGAATCAAAAAAGCGATAATAGCTTCATTGGTAGCATTGGCCATAAAATTCCTTGATACATCTTGTGATTTAACCTTTGTACCAGGTTCATCAAGCAAATTTGTTATTTCTGTTTCCACAGTGGTATTATTTACAAGTCCACCATTCATGTGTGCTTCATTTCTTTTACCAACGACCTCTTCTTTATTCTTTTGTACACTTTGTTGAGGTGCATTAGACTCAGTATTGTGAATGTCTCTTTCTCTATTCACATTACCTGGTGCTTTATCTTGACTTTTTGTAGGAATACTTTCTGCTCCAGATCCAGATCGTGACTTTTCTTTCACGACTTTGACCGCTTGAGCGTACGAAATCTTTTCATGGACTTTACATTTTTGAATTTCTTTAGCCTGTTTTAGCGCTGTACACCCTCCGTAGGCGGCTGAATGTGCGCCTTTACAATTAACACAATACAATTGTGTTTTGGGGCACTGATCAAAGGGGTGCTCCCCCCGCATCTTACACATCTTTCTTTTCCCCTACATGCCGCCGCAACATGGCCGTAGCGTTGGCACTTAAAGCACCTAGCTACATTAGGTATAAATTGCTTTACCCTGAATCGCTCATAGTATATCGATACTGAGTCGGGAAGTGTTGACGAGTCAAAGTACAACACCACCGATCTTAATGGTTCTTCTTTCTTCTCCTTTCCATCTATATTTTCTCTACCTTTTCCATTTTTCTTCTTCAACCTTTCTACCTTCACCACTCTATCTTTTCCCAAACTATTGAGGATATCCTCTTCTTGCAACTCAATGGACACTCCATGTATTATTCCTTTAGTGTAATTTACCTTTTCCTTAATTTTAACGGGAGTACTTCCAATCTCATCAATCCTCTTTAGGTCGTTATACTGCTTGATGTTTTGACAAATTACAAGAATACCGTTTCGAACGTGCTTCACATGTTTCAAGTGGGTGTTTCCCACGCATTTTTCTAGAGTTTTTGCAATCACCATAGGATTAATCGAAATCAAACTCTTCTGTCTATCTATTGGCACTATCAGTACCTTCAAATCTTGGAGGACCGTCTCGGGTAAAGCCTCAACATATTCCTTATCAGTATCTTCACAATTCAGAGTTTCAATGTCTAAACTGCCGGGTCGGGCTCTTTTTGACTTTCGTTTTACTTCAATAAAGTCTCCCTGTTCTTCCACACCTATATCCATTGGGTGCACGCCCTGCCCCATGGTGGGCCGCCATGTTGTTTTGGCGGGAAATTCAATACGAGTGTACAACGAATCAAAACTTATATAAGAATGTTAGTACAAATGTACAATATATATTCAAATAAGAGCCCACAAATGAGTGCTTACCTTAACGCCACATGATTATTCCTCAAGTGTGTATCCAAAATAGTTTAAATGCACTACATATAAATATAATATATCAAAACCAAGACAGAGCTGGACCATGCAACGTGTCGCGTGCTGACCGTGCTGACCGTGCTGACCGTGCTGACCAGTCAAAGGGGGGTAGTTGTCTTGGGGGGTAGTTGTCTTGGGGGGTAATTGTCTTGGGGGGTAATTGTCTTGGGGGGTAATTGTCTTGGGGGTATAGTTGTCTTGGTGGGTAGTTGTCTTGGGGGGTAATTGTCTTGGGGGGTAATTGTCCTAGGGGGGTAATTGTCCGGATGGTAGATGTCCGGGGGGTAATTGTCCTATGGGGGTAGTTGTCCGGGGGGTAATCGTCCGGGGGGTGGTTGTCCAGGGGGTAGTAGTCCTAGAACCATATAACGATGTGATGATAGTCACTGCTGATGTTGGAACGGTAAACGATGGTTAAAATATGGTAAGATCTCCTTAAAAGACGAGTTTTCTGGGCAGAGCCCTTCCAAATTGACCTTGCTTCAGGATTCTGATCGCCTCAAATTGCTAAAATGTTTGACATTTCCTAAATGTGTCGCAAAACTGAAGGCGTTCGCCTTGAATACTGTTACTGGAATCGATTGAATACATACGTGTTTTGTGTTTGAATTATTGAGACCCTCAAGGGATAACTGATGTTAAAGTGTAGAAAAGGCTTGCATTGTAATAACACGCATTAATGATCAAACGCTACTTCAGTATACGAATCTTTGACGATGTAATATTAGCCTCTGTTGATTCATCAAAAGGCGTAAAATCCATTAAAATAGAATTCAGGTAATTTTAAGACCATATTCAAGCATAATATATAGCCAATTGAATAGTTACTTCATACGTTCCACACCTTTTTTGCTGTGAAAAAGGTTATGTTTGGTTAAGTTATGTCATGTATGTAATACACAGAACATAATTTGGCACAAAGTGGATTTCGATGCACTGCAAACAAACGACCATATCTCACGGCTGACAATTCCAATTAAGCTGAAATAAAAGCCATCAGAAAGCCTATTTATTTTTCGTTAATATGACACCAAATAAGTATATTTTTTAAAATTGCTTTGATTTGTACCTTAAATAATTATTTTCTAACTGTACCATTCTTTCTGGGACGTATGTCCGCAAGTTGCGGTTAAATCACAACAACGGCGAAAGCGAAGACAATCCAAATAACCAAGATTCGTATATTTTCGAGAATTTTGTCGTAGCATATATATACTAGTATTAAAGAAAAACTGTTTATACGATACCTTTACGTGAATAACTTGTTGTAATATTATGCGAAAACAGTTAAACAAGTTTATTGGCCAAAATGTAGTTTGTTTAGGATTTCTTCCATTTTCTTCCAAATTACAGCATTTTTCGATCTAAAATTGTACGTGTGTCATATTCATCCTCATCCATCTACTATGAAGACTTTTCAGATGATTTGTAAATCGCGGATCCTCATCCATCTAGGCATCTATTATGGAGACTTTTCAGATGATTCATCTGAAAAGTCTCCATAGTAGATGCCTAGATGGAAGTAACTTTGTTGACATGTGCAAAAAGTAATGAATGGTTGATACAATATACATTGTTAGTATCTGATACGTCCACTGGGTGTTGTGTGAAAATTTCAAGTTAAATGGATGTTATATGGCCGAGTAATGAGCAAAATGTACAGTGATATTCACTAACTCACTGCATTAACTTTGTACACGGTTTCGAAAATCCAACGGATAATTTATTATATGAAAACTTCAATCGTACATATCTTTGTAACGGAAGGGAAATTTGAAAAACTGAAACCTGTCCCATGATTTTATTGTTAATACGAATACAACAAGGTATGAGGGAACCGCTAGTATTCAAATTTGATTTTGAGGATTTGGACAATGTTACTAAGTTCCTGAGTTTTGGTAAAGAGAGTACAGTTTTGGTCAAACTAAATTTTAGTAACCAAAACCTGCACCATTACATTACAAACTAACAGTTATAACTCCGCCATGCTCGAAAGGAATACAAAATTACAAATAACCAAGTAAAATAAGCCTGTTATCATTCAAAAAGAGCCGTTAAAACTCGAAAGGGCGCTCTGTAAAAACTCATTGGTTTCAACCATTTTTATTAAAATATTGTGCATGTGATGTTTTTATTAAAATAGTGATTAGATAGAGAGTTAATCAACAACTATTTAGTAAGTTTGTAAGTTTTTGAAAAGAGAGAGCATTTAAAAAAAATTAACGGCTGGTTCAAAATTGTCGAATATATAGGGGGCCCACAATTATAACAAATCGTTATGTTTATGGATATTTAAGCCATTTCTGAACCGATTTGGATCAAATAAAATTTATTGTCATTGAAATTATATGCTCTTTCAAACTTGACACTCAGTTTTGCATTATCTCACAAAATAATTATTTTGTTTAGCGCCCTTTATACCGAAACTCAACTATCCCTGACAAAAGCCGGTGCAAATTTGGCAACCCCTTATGTTTAAAGGACCTAAAGAATACAACGTACTTTGACACTTATTCCATAGTTGATGACTTGAAACATAGGTCAGGAATCGGCAGCGTGATCGATATGTGATTGACAATTCATTGGCTTACGTCATGACGCGTCATCTACAGAATTCAGTTCATTAGTCCGTTCTTTAGATGACGTCACATTTTGGCGATTTAAAAGGGGCGTTCCCAGGACAATTAGATATTTACTAATTACCCCAAAATTGATTGATTTCATGAGAAATGACTGCCAAATTCTTTTTCTTCGGGAAAAATTACATATAGAGAGCCGAATTGTGAAAATTAGGCCATCTAGACGCTGTAGTTCCTTTAATTTCGAGTATACAGCTACCAAAAATACACCATTGTAAAGATTTCAAGTACACACATACAATCTTGTGGCCCTTCAAAGAAAAGTATCCCATGTTACACATTTTTCGTACATAGTCATGATAAATATACCCATAATTCTTCAATTTCCGCGAGCCTCGTATGCTCGCGAACACAAGCGAAAACTACCCCCTTGTTCGCGTATAAAACGATCATGCGTAAACACGGCCAATGTAAAATGACACCATCGGGCCTCCGACAGATTCACGAATATATTGCGGATGATTGCTGTGCAAATATTTCATTGTGGAGCAACCTTCGCAGGAGCAAATGTCACTTTACTAAACGCCGTCCAAAAAAAAAAGGAATCGAAAGGAGTTTTGCTTTGTTTTACGTTATGCCTACCTGCAGTTCTACAATTCGATCTCGAAGCATCTCAATCTGGTCTTGGTCGGACGGTGTCGGTTGGTCGTCATCGATGTCGGTCGACGTCGGATCACCGCTGGGATCCGAACTTGTTGATGACAGCGACACGGCTTCGATGCCAACGGGTGGGTTGGCAACGAAATCATAAACGAGCACGAGGGCCATGGAAAGCGCAAGTTTAAAACCAACCGCCATCTTGGAAGATAACACAGGGAGTCCTTGTACAAAGCTATACAGCCGAAGGGGCAATGGGAGAACAAATTAAATTATAATAAAATTGCTACGTTATATTATGACGCACGGAATAATAACGCTTGCACAACATTGGCGGTGCATTGTGCGCCATACAATGTTATATCATCCCACTCGTACTAGCTATATTGACTTTTCGTATATTTGTGTAGATCATGTTGATGCTATTTGCAAATCGAACACCACGTCGCCATTCAACATTTATTCATTAATTTATTTATTATATTTCTGCATGTCTCACAACGATCAATTTCATACATAAAATAAACTGTAGTCCGAATAGAAACACACATAGGTTTGGCAATATAAGCTGGCAGATTGAAGTGTTGTCATACCTAAGATAATAAAAGTTGTACATATTCTTAATAATACAGATAACATAGATTAATACAAACAAGACAAAAAGTAATATATTAAATAAAATACATTATTTACAAATACAGATAAAGATGAGAGTAAAGTCTATACAGTATCCTCTATAGCGGGAAGAAAGGTATAGCAAACATGATAAAAGATATAGTCCATACTGGAAGAGAAAGACAGGAAACAGAGAGAGATAAGAAAAAAACACTATCATTATACACAGTAACATGTTGTGGTGAATTACATAAACAAAATGTAGAAAACTACAATATATTTATCGTAAGTAATTAGTAATTACAGCTATATTCAAAGAAGATTTACAAAACAACTGATTTAACAAATATACACCAAACGTTTGCAATGAGCATGCGCTTGACTGCATTTTTAAAAGAGTAAATTGGCAAATTACGTGTATCAATCAACAAAGAATTCCAAACGTCTGGACCAGTATGTCTCACTGATTTATGTGCTGATACATCTGTAAGGCATTCTGGGGAGAGAGATCTTACGGAAGGGAGAGCGGTGGAGAAGTAAAGAGGGGGAAGGGGAGAGGTCAAAGGGGAATGGAAATTAGGGGCGGAGAGAAAGAGAAAATTTGAGATGGTTTATAATAGTGAGAAGGGGAGGGAAAGACAAAAGAGGGAGAGAGAGGGAGATGACAACAGAACGGGAGGCTGACGAAGATGGAGTCTAAATTTCCAATTTACTCTCTATACGTTAATTCGGGTAAAGGTTCTATGTCATGGAAATCACATTAAAACAGTGTGTAGCCTATCAGGGATAGTCTTTCACGTGGATTCCAATTACAATAATATTTTTTTCAATGGAAAAGTCAATGAAACAAGAAATCAACTTGAAAATTCAAATTGGGAACGCCCAGAAAAAATGTCTCCAGAGTGAAATTCTGCAAGTGACCTCATCTGTCAATCACAACTCGGTTACTTATAAGATGAACAATGCACCTTCACCAAAGCTGAGCGCCTGCTCACAATAGTATCACATGATTGAATACACTACCAACTAACACACTTTCAATTTCAATAGCAGCTGCTATGTGAGAAAAGCCCAACAATCATTATGACAAGAAAGGCACTGACAAGCTATTGTATTCAGGGCATGCTATTGTAGGCATATTCTTTTTGTCCTTCTCCTTTTCCATCTAATGTAAGCTGACCAGTGATGTCAAAAGCTTATCAGTGCTTTTCTTGTCCTTATGATGGTTGAGGTTTCTGACATACATGTAGCAACTGCTATTGAAATTGAAATTGTGTGGGTTGGAAGTGTATTCAGAGATGTGATACTGGGCGAAGGTGCATTGTTCATCTTACAAGTATCTGACATGACTGAGTTGTGATTGACAGATGAGGTCATATACAGAATTTCACTCTAGATATTTTTTTAAGAGGTGGGGCTTAGGCTTGCCATAGCAAGATGAACAAAATAATTGCACATATATTCTAAAATCAACAAAACATATTTCGGTTAAACAGTTTACAAATATTTGATGTATACACTAATACAGATAAATAGAAGTCAACATGTATTCGCATTACATAGCCCCTTTAAATCATTGATAATCGTGGCGTACGCAGATAAACAAAAGCCGAGTATGCAGCTTCAGCATCGCACGTGCATATCGACACACATTAATGTATTACTCCCCTTCCTGATAGTTAAAGTTAAAAGTTACAGACATTCCCGTGCCAATGTTGGCACATAAGGCGGCGCCTATCTCCGATTCATTAGCCCTAGGCCACACGTCTACTAAATGTAGCGAAAGCTACAGAAGGGGGCCTGTCATCTGGTAACTCGTGTAATTAACTTTCCCTTCTCCATTCTATAAATTCCGAGTGCCTGGCTAGAAGGCAGAGGGTACCATTTTTAAAGTCTTTGGTATGACCCAGGGGCGTCGATCACGGGGGGGGATGGGGGGGATATATCCCCCCCCCCCCCAATATTTGAGGTGGGGGGGGATGGCCTATATTATCATCCCCCCCCCCCAATATTTGGGAGGGTAAAAAAAAGAAAAAAAGAAAGTATACTGGCGCATGTAATTGTGGAAGAGGCTACCATAAGC